>JAOXNO010000041.1:60650203-60696802 GCA_028565335.1 Limnodromus scolopaceus | reverse complement strand
CCTTCCCAGGCACCGAGGTCAGACTGACAGGCCTGGAGTTCCCTGGATCATCCTTCCGACCCTTCTTGTGGATGGGCGTCACATTTGCTAGACGCCAGTCAGCTGGGACCTTCCCTGTTTGCCCCTTGCAGTCACCTGTCACACGCCACACTCTAGACAGGCTGCTGCCACCTCACCGACCGACCTCACCTCAGTCCCTGCCGCCAGTGCCGCTGCCGCCTCGCCAACCACAATTACCATTTTCATTTGATAACGTTCTATTAGGTGAATGTGACCTTTTGTTTTTAAGCGAAGGATCTAACACTAGCACCTCTCTTACATTTAATTAGGCCATAAGGACTTAAAAGCCAGCTAGATAAAACTAGAAACAGTAAAAAATAACTTGAAATCTTTACACAATTTCTAGATGTGTCTTGAAGCAAGCTGCTGCCTTGTTCTTTCTACTGACGACCACTGGTGGAGACAGACAGTGAATTAGCCAAATAATAGTTCTATCACTGTGTAACAATGGACTTGAAGCAGGGTATTAGGTATATAAGTTGTCTCATGTTGTTGTTTTGGTATTAGTTAGCATTTTCATTTGTAATTAGGAAAACCGTGAAAAAACATACTTGTGATATTTACAGCTGGTAGCAATTTGAGATAAATGCCAAAAATGCATGAGATTACAAAATTTGCAGAAACTAGGTAAATTAGAAACATGTGCAAACTTAATACGTGGCAAATATAATCCAAAGCACAGAGGGAAGAAGTAAACAAGCAACAAAGAAAGCAAATGAACTATCGAAGAAGAACATTTCCTTGAGCTCTTCCAAGTCCTATCAAGCAAAGTTCAAGCACTTTCTTGGTGTTGGCCACCTCACCTTCTGCTGAAAGCTGAAGAGGCAAAACCAGGTGATGTGTCCATTCTTCAGTTTCCAGTTCAGAGCCAGGCACTTTATAATGTAAACCACTATTGATTTCAGTTCACTTTAATACCCTGGACTGTGAACTGTGGTGGTGGAGGGCTCCAATTCATAATCCCTGTCAGATTTGGCTGCCACAGCTAAATCCACAGAGGTTGTGAATAAGAGACTTTAGAAATCATTTCAAAGTGAAATATGATCCAAATAGGCAAGTAGAATTTGAGGATATATACACTGAAACACAAGGTAAATTATCAACTAGCTCTTCTAAGACAGACAGAGGCAGTTTAATTGAATGGATACCATGATGAACCAGGAGCTCAGACACACTGTGTTATGAAACCACTGCCTGACTGGCAGGGGCGAAATGGAGCCATGGCAGTTTGCAGCAACATGAGCACCTTCCTTGGTTTGGACACTTGTCCTAACCTCTGCATTGCAACTCAGCAGCCCTTCAGGGAATTAACTCTCCCCATTCATCCCTTACCCCAAAAATTAACTCCTCCAGAAGTGAGCCCAACCACTTCACTAAGCCAGTCCACAGTACAGCCTCCAGCAGATGTGCTGCACACCCTGGGTGGGCAGGAGTACCAAAAGTAGTACTGCTAAAACATCTGTGACATGCAACCATTGCACAAACCAGCTGTGGGTCCCTTGACATTTCTGTGATTCTGTCTCCCAAGCCTATATCTCCTCAGACCATAATCTTCTATGTACATCCACCCTCCAAGCTAGGATGGTTCAGTTCCTTGGCGGAGGCCACTGACTTTACTGTCTACACTGTACAAGTCTTCTTATGGATGAAATGAATCATGGTACAGATTTATTCTATTATTCTTCAGATAGAAGTCCATAGTTGAGATATCTAGCCCAGTGGTAGCTATTCATCTAACTATTGATACCTTCAATACAAGATTAACTCTACCTCAAGTCACTAGAAGAATAACTAGGAGCAAAGGAAAAAAATAATATGAACACCAGATTAACTCCAAAAAAAGTTCCTTCTACACATGAAATAAAGGTGCCACATCTTTGATTTTTTTATTTTTTTTTGTTAAGGATTAGGCAAGAAGCCTCTACCAGATGGCCTGTAAGTAAAGTTCTGCTGGACAGAAGTTGATAATTTAACAGACCTTTTCCATCAGCAAGTCTTACTGTCATTACTACCTCAAACAGTAACAGCAGGCAGTCTCTGCTGCCTCTTGGCATCCAGAAATACTTCTCTAGCATTACATGACTAACCAGAAACAGTCTGAAATTCACCCCCATGCCTAGACTACTTCTGTGATATAAGATACCGAATCAAGACTAAAACAATATGATTCAATCAAAAGGAGATAACAGGAAGTCATAACCTCATCTTGTTTGCATTTACTTTTGCAACATTTTACAGTCGAAACTTTAGTGGGCAAGCACTGCTGTCATACACACAGACACACTTGCGAGAAATAAATACCTCCAAGGACTTTCCACATGCCATTATAATGCATGTAAGTTTTGAAAATGCAAGCTGCAGCTCACATATACATAGAGTAAACCCAGAGGCCCGCCCAATTCATAGCCCTGGGGAACCTGGCAGTTCACAGGGGCAATATCAGAAGATGAGATATTTACAGTGACAAACTGGCACCACTGAGGCAAATACTAATGAAGCAATGTCAGAACAGTGCCCACAGGGCTCAGGATCTTCAACAGGTATTTTAAGAGAAACCTATGATCTCTGGTATCAAAAGCCACAGGAAGATCAGTAAGAATTAAAATTGACAATGTGCCAGAAACCACCTACTATAAAACAGAAGGTCACTACAAATCCTCATTAAAGCTGTCTCACTGCTTTGGCCTGATTGAAATTTTTCAAACAGTTTATTATTACCATGAAGGTAAGGGCTGCAGTTGCCCTGCCACAACCTTTTTCCAGGACCTTTGCTAGAAAGGTAGATTTGAAACAAGGTGGAAATCTGAGAAATTGCCTGTGGACAGCAAAAAGCTGCTTAATCAACTGCTCCAATCTCCAGCAAAGAAGAAGCTCTTACAGATGCCAAAGAGGTGTTAATGATAGATATTATAAAAGAGAACTGCTACAGTATATCTTCCAAGGCTACAAAAGCCTTGCTGGCAAAAGATCAAGAAAACAGCTTGCAAGTGCAGGACCATATCTAAAATAAAAGTATGGTGTGACAAGTTTAAAATCCATAAGCTATGCTGAAGTACATAGTTCAGAATCCCAATGACCCAGTTGGAACTGAAGTTGTTGAAAGCCTTGGTATTTAACCACCACAGGAAAAGAAAAGACCCCAAAGCCTTCTCTCATCTTCACATCTCCTCTCCACTAGACCTTGTGGCAGGAACCACAGCAGCCCAAATAGCTTCTCCGTAATCAGTTGGTTTCCACCACCACACTCAGAAAACTTAAGCAGATGTCAATTGTGAAGAACATTCAACCCTAGCAGAACTGTAACATGAAACAACATAAAATAAAACCACCAAGCCCACCACAGATGTTTGAAACAATGGAACATGCTAAGCAGCTGGGTGGATGAAAATGGCAATGACGATCTCACATGAGCTTCCTTGGACTCTGTTTTAGCTGGCAATATGGCCATCCATTCACAGAAGTACTGTGAAGTTCTTCCTAACTCAGTCCCTCTTGCCTCTTCACTTACCGTGCTTCAGTTGCTTTTGCTCACCGCATTCGTTACGGCTCTCCTTGTCCCCTGCACAGCTAGAAAGACTTTGCTGTTTACCTTGTTTATAGTTCTGAGACTTTAAGAGAAAAACTTCAGAGAAGTTAAACTCTATTAGCATAGAGTTTACAGCTCCCTTCTAATACTCTGTTATCAACCAGAGACTCACACAAAGACATTTAAAGGCAAGCAGTTAGAAAAGGGAAAATACATTCTACAGAGAGCTTTGTTTTGCTTGATTTTTAAACTTAAAACTTGTCGTAATTTAGCTAGAGCTAAACCAGAACACAGCTTAAAACAGATCAGTAGAGATAAAATAAAAGAAACCCCAGACTTAAGCCTCATCCTTAAGTATGAAGGAAACTAACATCTCAACAAAGTACCCATCTTTCTAGGTCAGAAACCAGAAAGAAAATCTGGAAACGTTATCAGACGATTACTCCTTCATTTCCAGTAGAATACCACTGTACCCCCAAGCCCCAGCCAAACAACAAAAATCTCCCAACAATCCAAACCTCCCCCCCCCAACTCTCAAGGACAACAAAGGAGCAGCATTTCAGAACTACCCATTGGGTTAACTCTGAAAAGGATTAGCATTTATTCACATCTTTGGCAATCTCACTTATTTGGAATGTTATTGTTATGAGTATTTCGTGCTCTACAAGTTAATACAGTGAGTTATTATTTTCTCCCCTTTAACCTAGAAGAAACTTAACTTTAACCATATTTGGCTCAGATGAAAACTCTTTGTCAGGCTCATGTGAGCTTGCTGAGAAACTAGACGACAGACAAACCTTTCTGTACTGTGCACTGTACAGAATTATTTTTTCTAAAGTGTTGTGTTTTAGGGTGGATGACAGTTATCCCACTTCAGTTTTGCTTTTCCCATTATCTGATTTTGGTTTTTTCTAACAACAGCTTTGCTGGTTCCAAGCTGGAGTGAGCAATCTGCTTCTTAGTTGCATTTCAACTGAGCCAAGGCTAGATCAAATTTGATCCTACTAAACATTCTCTTTCAGAAATAGTAAACCTACCATTACCAAATATATGTAATAACAGAGAGTAGCAGTAAGCAAACATAATCCTGTAGGGAAGCTATTGGGAAAGGAGCATGTGCTCACACTCAAGTCCTGGAGAATGGACTGATGCAAGTATTCTGAACTCTTGAAAGGAGAAATAGTGGTGGCTGGAAGAGGTGGTGTGACAATGAGTGTCATTAGAGGAACAAGCAGGTGCCAGAAGAGATGGAGTGAAGGAGGGAGATGAACTAGTACTTCAGATATAGACAAAGTTCAGCAACCATCAAATTGACTAAGGAAAATTGTTAAGCTCTTCATAAAGCCTATTGTGAGATTACTACTGAATGGATAACAAGGGAATTAACAGTGGAAAGGGTCATCAGTGACACATGAAGAGGAAAGGTGGAAAAGCAAATAACAGCTGAAAACAACAGCCCACGTTTCAGTTCTTGGCTATCTCCAGTATTAATAGAAAAGAAATAGAAAAATTCTGGGTTAAATCTGTAGCCTAACACACTACCCTCTCCACAACAGCAACTGGTGCTAAAGCTCCAGACAAGATCTAAAAAATCCCATAATAGAAAGCTGTGATTTCCAGAGACACTTTCTTTTTGTCTTCAGCTTATGCCCGCCTGTAACTTCGTACGCACAAACACCACCTTTGTCATAACCCCAGACAATGACATTATTTGTACAAAACATAGACTTCTTTCTCTCCCTCCTAAAACCTCCATCAAGCTCTGATTTACCTTTATAGCAATGAGAGGAAGCAGCTGTTTGAATGCTATATTAAAAAGTATTTTTCTGCCTCAGGAAGGTGGAAAATTTAAAATATCCAGCATCTAACTTACTTGTATCAATATCATAGTCATTTCACCTAAAGAAAGAGAGGATAAAAAGCATAAGGTCATATGACTGTAAGTAGTGAAGTCAGATCTGCATATTTTACACCAACAGAAGTAAAGAAATACGGGCTTCATTATTTTGTCCAGAACAAAACAATGGTTAGTGGCATTTCTTACCATATTGTCTGTTTGCCCTCCAACAGCTGCTTATTTATTTCGTATTTACTATAAACAATGATTAGGGTTCTCCACTTGAGCTCCCTTATCTCTTGTTTTGAAATCAGTGCTGTACTATTTGGATGTCACAAAACTGTTTCCGCGTTTGGGCTCCTGCAGGGCTAGTAGGAACAATCAGGCAATATTCCAATACTACACTATAATAAATGCGTTAATAAAAAACTTTAAACACTTTCTTATAACCTGGCTTCCCTCAGACTTGAGCCAAGCAAAATACAGCCATGCATTGGACGTGTGCTGAACACAGTGACGATAGGTGCGATTGCTACACAAATCACACAGTGGGCATGCTGTGAGCTCATTTTTCTGAAATGGAGATGTAGGTCCCTGGTCTGGCATCTAGAGATGTGAAACTTCGCAACAGAGTTATAAAATCCATCACGGCTCTCACACAGAGCCAAGTCTATATTTCAGTTCTACTGGTCTGGACATGAGGAATATATGGATACTACAAATCTAGCTAAGAAAAAAAAACCCAAAAAACCAACCCAGAACAAACAGATGAGTATCCACAAATTCTCACCACAAGAAGACTATAAAGTATGTAAAATGCAGTTTCTCTGCCTGTGTTTTCAGTTCAACTACTCTATGCTCGACTACAGGGTATCATGATAAATGATATTTTGTTTTGAATTCATTCATTCATTCAGTAGGGTTTTTGGCAAAAGGAGCAGTCTGAAGTCTTTTTATGACGTAGCTCAAAGTTCCTACAAGTTTCATCTACCCACAGAAGATCAGCGCTTAAATCATGAGAAACGCAGAAGGACATGGAATTACCTAATTCCACAGCTTTGTCCAAAGGAATAAATCTGCTGGAACCCTGCAGTTTTCCAATACATGGTCCTCTTGCAGCATGATCTATTCCTTAGATATCCATGTACAAATCAAGCAATATTGCCTGATATTGTTTCAGCTAAGAATTATGCCTGAAACTTTTCTAGGAATATGGTTCACATAATTATCCTTTTGCATGCATGCAGAAATTCTCACAAAGATCAGCAATACCTGTGGGAACAAAATGTATTTGATATCTTGACATTTTCAAACAGTGAGAAAAGTTCAGGGTTTCCACCTGTTTTCATAGCAGCAGGAGCCTGCGTCCTGGTCATCTGAAACATCACATGGGCCTCCAGATGCAAACCATCATCTGCTTCCTTGACACACAGGGATTCCACCACCACCAGTTTAACTTCCCTGCTGTGGCACACAGATAACTGGGTGTAATGTCAGTATTTCTGTTTATGAATGGAGCAAGAACATGACTGCCAACAGGAGGGGGATACATGGGTGGAGATAACCCTCCAGTGCCTGGCTGTGCCTTTGTGGTGAGGTTTAAACTGATAAGCAATTCGACGACAGGATTTTCTCCAGGTCAGCTTGCAATGACAGACTAAGAAAAAAAATCAGCATGGGAGAATTTCTGCTTCCCATAATCATCTATGAATCTCTTTTGTCACAAACCCAGGTATTTCAGAGGCCAGGACCCCAATATTAGTCAAGAAACCAAAGATGCTATGTTACGTAGTAAAAGGCTAAATGTTGCACGTGTATCTTGAGCCTGTTACAGGGCACTAGAAACCACTGTGTAGCTGGGCTGCAGATGTTCTGCAGACCTTTTGGGATTCAGCACTTGTCATGTGGTGTCACTGGGAGAAAGTGTACTTGGGCCAACAGTGCCGTGCTCCCAACTTTGTGCAAGTGAGCTTCTCTTTGTCGCACAGATCAAACAAGAAATTGAAATAAATACAGAAGAGCAGGAGCTAAGAATCACCATAAACCTCTTCACTTCTGACCCAAATAGAAAGCAAACTATAACCTTGTCCTTGCCAACAACATGCATTTACAAGCTGAGCCACAGAAGAAAACATTTCACCTTCCCCTTCAGAAAACATACACTCCTTGAGATAAGGAGAAGACAAGATATTAACATACCATTGATTACGCAAACAGAAGGCGTTCAGATGCCAGGAGACGATATAAGAAAGCATCTTCATAAAACAAAATAGGTAACAATGAAGACAAATCCATTCTGGTAGAAGTTTGGTCTTTCTTGCATGAATATATGTATATTTTTATAAGCAAGATAAAGAAGACGTAGTTACATTGTCCATAGGCAGAATATATTTTCATTTGTCCACAAACTAGCACAAACTAGAGCAAAGACACTGCTTGCCTGGAAGCTTACCAAATACATTTTTCCTGAAGTAGCAAAGTACATCAATAACATTCCTCCAAGTCCTTTGTTTCTCACTTGGTAGTAATTACTTTACTTACTCGGCATCACCATTTCATCTTTGTCTCTGCAAGACACATGCAGACCCAAAATAAGCTCCTACTTTAGCACAGCATTTAAGTACATGTTGAACTTAAGTATCAGTAAGTTCACCCAGGCTGTTCATATGCTCAGATCACCCTTCTGATTTCTGAATTCAGCCATACACAGCAGTATCACTGGGAATAAGGTGTCATTGAGCACATACCTTCACCTGTTCATTGCAGCTGAGAGCAATGGTTCAGTCTGACCCTGTCACCTCCTGACTGCTTTTGCAAGTAGCCAAGCACCCTCATTTGTGCAGAAGCACAGGGTAAATACCGAAACACCCATGTTGAGGAGGGAAAAGACACTCCTCCAACAGAAAATGCTACAGTGCTGATGCTATACAACAAACAGCAGGAACATTTTGCTATAACATTAAAAAACGCTATTAGAAGTGCCTAGTGCTGTGTGAAAAAAATGCTTAAGCATAAATACTAAAAATTAATAAAGGAGCAAAGGAACTGCCATAATCAACAAGACCAATTCCATACTTTCCCTCCAACAACATGCAGTACCAGATACCACAAATGAATATGTAAAACACCTCGACCTGGGCAATTAAATGACAGCCTAACTATAGTGAAAATCTCACTGTAATCTCAACAGTTAAAGGCTGGCTTCTATTTAAAGCACAAGAGTTTCTCTCTCCTTTACTTTTAAAACTCTGAGACATGCCTAGCTGGGTTCTTCTGTGCTCCACAAATGAAGGAGTAGACCTATATTAGTTCAAAAAGGCTCAAACAGAGAGAATACTAGTATATATGTTAAAATAAAAAAGCCGATAAAGAATAATCTGCCTCAAAGTTCATGCCAAGCAGCAGCAAGCACCACATGTTGTTGATAACAGGTATTTTCAACCTCAGGTCAAGGATATTTGCTATATGCTCTGTCAATACACTGTTAACCATGATTGATTTGGTCCAGTGACAGATATCTATTATGCACTCATACTTCAACCCCACTAAATCAAAGATAGTTTGTCTAGCAGAACAAAATGACACAAAAAAGGAGAAAGACAAAGTAGTAGCTTTCTTTTCACCCAACTTATCCATCTGTGAGAGAAGGAAACTGACATATAGTAAAAAGTTTAGCAAAATGCAAATTCAAATCTTTCTGGAAGATGTAGGGGAGGAAAAGGAGAATACTGTAAATAAAAATATATACAAATGAAAAAGAAGCAATAGAAGTCCTATCGAAATGGACAACCCTCCATTTTTATACAGATTATGAAATAGCAGATAGTTGCCCTAAAATGGATAAAAGTGCAACAGGCAAAAAGCCAAAGGACTGTAAAGACACCTGCATTGTGTGATTATAGCATGGCAGCAGACCAGAAGCGTTGTATAGACCCTCCATCCAGTTCTGCCAGCCCAGGACTAGAGGTATGTGCCGCTGTTAGCCCACCTCTGAGCTGGACTGTCCTTCGCGCACTAACCAATACCTTTCACAGCTGCACAAATCCATTTCTTGCTGTACTGAAACACTTGATTGCTATGCAGGGGTGTAGAGGGTTATTAAATAAAATCTCCCCCTCGGGCCTTTTCTTTTAAAGGTCTACATGGCATGGGCCAAAACTAATTTTCTCATCCAACCACATCTAGCAGGAAGAGCTGAGCCATATACAGAAGCTGTGAAATATTTGACAAGGATAAAAATCCTTGGAGAACAGTGAAATATTCACCTGGAGATAGTGTTCATCCCCCTCATCATTTAATATGGGACAGAAATAAGTGGGTCACCCAGCATCACAGAGTAAATAAATGCTATTTTACATTATATTGTGCAAGTACCGTATATATGAATTCAACGCAAAGTCATTTTACCAAAGCCAAGTAGCCTGCAGATACTTTGGTGTTTTCTCAGTTTTATTATTCCCTTCCTTTAGTGTATACAACACATAGATATTACTTTTTTTTTTTAATAAATAAAGTAAGTATACTGGAGTTGTGTATAATTTTCCTCCTCAAACTCTGCAGAGTGCCATCAAAGCAGAGGAGGAAGAAAACCCACCAGACTAGTAGTGATGGTGACCTATTTCACTTATGTGCAGCCAGCAGAATCAAATTTACTTCAGATTTAAATGCATTGCCAATTTGAAAAATTTAACACATGCTTTTTTCCTTCTGTTAATGGAGATCATTAATAAGTAACATTTACAGATTCCTTCCAGCCTTCACAGCATCTCCAATATGCAAAACCCAATATTCTTGTACAGGCTGAACTGCAGAAGACCTCTAAAGACAAACATATGGATCAGACCTTCAGCTTGTACGAACCTACATACCTTCAGGGGTTTAAGGAAACCATTTCAGTTTAACCTGGCTGAGGAAATGGCCCACAGCTTTAAAATGTATTTATTTTCATATTCTGACTGACACTCTGCATACCAACTTTAATCTAAGTATTTATCCCATTTTATGCATCACTGAATTAAATACCCATGTGAGAGGGGAAAGAATTGTTCTCAATTTATAGACAAAGCATAAGGGAATTATGTGCTTGCTCCAGGTTACACAAGAACTCAGGACCAGGGCAGAAATAAAACTTGTATTTCCTGACAACGAATCCTGTATTTGACCAAGAAGCCATCTTGTCCTCTTCTTAAAAATAAATCACATGTAGTATTTGATCATATAGGGCTACATGTGCAGCTGGTACAAATGAGCACAGCTATTTTGATGTCAGCACAGTTAAGCTCCACTTCAGTAGTTGATCTGATCCAGAGTTTATTTACATGAAAAATTACTAAACATATGAGAAATAGAAAGCTTAAACAAATGCAAGGTATATTTATATGCTCAATCTAAAATTCATCTCAGTATGAATGAAGCTACCCCCAAAAGAAAAAAGCTTAAATGCAAACAATTTAATGCACAAGCTAGTTAAAACCGTTGTTTTTAAATTAGCCCCTTCCAGCCCTCAAACAGTTAAATCAGGCTTTATGAGAAGAACATCGGAGATATCCTTGTCTCTTATTACCATAAGAAGAGTGACCTCCTTGGCTGGGTGTTTTTTAAAGAAACCACCTTAATAACTTTGGTGCGCCTGAGAGGCAAAGAGAGAGAAAAAACGTCTCGTCGCACCAAGTAAAGAGTGATTTGAGAATGATACCTACTGTCAACTTTAGCAATGCAAAACAACGTAGCCATATATATTCACGTACTGTTCATTTCACTAGAAACTGTAAAGAGAAGACCAGATCATGCTTGACTCAATAGAGAACACTCATAGGGCACAAATTGCAGGCTATTTCCTATAATAAGCAGAAGCAAAGGAAAACACATTAAAAAAATGGAGAATGTACACTTGAGCTCCCTGCCTCCTGATCAGTCTTTCAGCCCAAAAATACATTGACTGGTTCTGTGTTTGGTGACTGCGGTGGAGCCACATCCCACTCCAAATATACCATTTTAAGGAAAGGCTTACATCACAACCAGGTGTTTCTTTTTTTTCAAGAAAAAAAAAAAAAGCATCACAACAGAAGGCATAGCCACTTGGAAGTAGGCCACTTCTGAAAAGGAGTATTCCAGTAATATTTGATGTATGAATATGCCAACCCACAACCAATGCTCCAGCCCTTCTCTGCCCTCCAGCCTCACTACTCCAAAAGCAACACCTGGGCGATAAACACAATCGCTGTGTCTTTCACTGTATGCAAAGGGGCTAAGGAAATCACATTTGAAATACATCTAAGTCATTGAAGCTTTAGTGCAACCATATATTAAGATACAAGTGTATTGTCCCCTGGCCAAGAAGGCTTCAACACAGGAGACATTAAACCATAAAACCTTTATTAACTGGGCAGCGGAGTCCCTGCCTGTGCCCAGGGCGCGCTCTGCTCTCTGCGCTTCCACAGCCCATCGAAACGCTCCTTAAACTCCCACGGGAATGACACAGCTCACCGGGCCAGCCTCATGCCAAAGCAGATATAGATATATATTTTTAGTGTGTGCCCACCTAGGAGAGGAACTATATTTATGCATTTGGGAACAATTCAGACAAATCCTGTGGAGACTCCAAAATCCCAAGTCAGGAAAAGCCCACTGAAATACACAAACTGGAGACTTGAGTGCTTCAGGGACCAGTCTTGTGAGGACCGCAGGGGTGTCCATAAGCAGCTGAAAGCCTTTCCTCAGGCCAGACCCAATACATTTCTATTCCATCGCTCAGCTTTCCTCTACCACCGCTCACCAAAAGCAACCCAAGATTTGTAGGAGTTGCCAGGAAAAAAAAAAAAGCCCATGCCATAAACTGACGAACTCCGTCAGAAACTCCTAAAGACTTTTTTTCTTTTTTTTTCCCTTTCCTCTCCTAAGGGAACAGCCCCACGCCCGCGTCCCGCCGGCACCTTGGCAGCGGCTTGAAAGGACCGGGAAACCGCCTGTTAAACCCTGCCGGAGGCAGCCCCCGCCTCAGCCTCCCCTCACGCTTCCCGGGCTGCCCCGCCGCAGCCCACACGGGCTGACCGACCTGCCCCACAGCCCCTCCGGCGCCCCTCTCCCGTCGCTCCCCACCACTGGGCGGAGCAGAACCTCCAGGGCGGAGCACGGGCCTCGATAAAGGGGTCCCCCGCTAGGGCTGGCCCGGCTCAGCGGAGGGGGGGGCCGCCGGGCCTGGTCGCTCCCCGGGGGCGGCCGTTGCCGGCGCCGAGGTGCCACCTGGCGGCGGCGGTGGGGCGGGGAGGGCGGCGGGCCTTGTTCAAGCGACTCGCCCCTAATTAAGGAGAGCCCCCCCTTCCCCGTACCTAGAAATAAAATAAATCTTTAGGGCAGATTTAGATCCACAAAAATGAAACGAGCTTCCTTACTTCTTTAAAGGGAAGGGCAAAGGGCGGCAGGGGCCTCCCCTGGCCTCAGCAGCAGCCAGCAGCTGAGGGCAAACAGCACCAGGTTCCTGCCAGCTGTGGAGGCCTGGCATCGCTACAGCTCAGAAAAGCAACATCTTCGGTGCTTCTCTGAAATTATTGGGTCTTCCCATGAGTCGAACAGTCCAAGAAAATGTTGGTTGAGAACAGAAGATTTTGGGGAATAAGAGAGTGTCGTTTTGCTAACAGTAACCCTGCTCCCTGGCCCACGATCTACCCAATTGCTTTGGCTGTTTATAGATCAATAACAAAAGCGAGAGGTATTATGATAAAAACATTATTTAAAGAGAATGAAGCCTGGAAGGCCTGGGGAGCTGTGTGCACAGGGTGTGGAGGGGATCCAGCTGTGAAATGAGGGTGAGGTCTGAGGTGCAAGAAGGAGAAAGAGTAACAACATGGTGGGGAGCCACCATAATTTGATCAACTGGTTTGGTAGAGTTATAGGATGTTCCTAATTTCTGGACTCCAGAGAGATGCTCTCCAGAGGGATACATATTATGTACTCTAGCACTCAGCAGGCTTGGGCCTCGATATCATCTGGGACATGTTCCTACGACGATGATAAAAAAATGACTAATTAGGTTTGAAGTGTTATTTATATGCTGCATCAGTCTTGTGCGGGATGGAGGCATAGCATGGCACACTTCCCTATTCACCACATGGCAATTAAATAAAAAAAGAAAAAAGATTTGTGTTGGCTCCTAACAGTACTTTCTTTTTGGTTTTAAAAGTCTCCTTTCTCTGTACTATCATCATAGGCCACTCTGGTGTATTTTCCATGTGAGTTTTAGATGTCAGCATAAGGCAAAAATCTATAATGATCATTATTCTGTATCTTAAAGACTGTGAACAAAAAGACTGCCTTCACATTATTGAGCTTAGGGGCTCTAAGCGCTCTTGGCATTTTGTGTGTGCTGTTACAGAAATGAAATATTAGAGCAGCAAATATTATTTCCTGACACTTAGATTTTAAAATATTTACATGTAATATGCTTGTGTTCTGTTGTATTCTCCTGTGATATCATAGATGTGTTTCAGAAATGCACTAGCGCATTTCCTGTCTTAATAACAGTTGTAGCTTTTAATACATGATAGAGAACCTTACAGGTACTATGATCAATAAAAAAGCAGCTTGAATCCTACCAGTCCTTTTTTTGATGAAAAAAAATTTTTTTAACCTTTCATATCTTGGGGTCTTCCTCCTGAACCTACTCCTGCAAGTTGCTGAACAGCAGAACCTCTGAAGATTGAAACGGAAAGGAGTTAAAGGAATTAATCTCTGTCTATTCAGGCATCATTTCCATAGAAGAAATGACAAAAATATCAGAAGGAATTGGTACAATTTACCTACTTTTTGTAGGTAGCTAGGACCAAGAGGATGCTCTTCTTCCTATGGAAAAAGCTACTGTTATCACCAGAAATAAGTTTTAATAGCACCTTTACAGCAATAGCTTTAATAAAATTAATAAAATAGTACTAATTTAATAAAAGCTATTGTATGGATCAAATAACATTAAGAACCTCTATTACATATCGATGTATTAAACATGACGATATGTTAAGGTTTCATATTTCTTTAAAGAGGTACTGAATCAGACACTAACTCGGAGTAGCTGGAACTCTCAAGAAAGGTTCAATTTCTCCTTGAACCTGATAAATTAATATTTTTTATGATTTGCATAAGAGAAAAAAAGCACAAGAAGCCATGGACTCCTATGGCATAAGACTTTTCTTTGCATCTAAGATTTTGCATTAACTTAGTGTATCCAAAGTAGTCAATAAAATCCACCAAAAATAAAATCCACCAAAAATAAAATCCACCAAGTACCTTGCTTCTTGGCTACACTGCCTCCTCTATTTTAACATTGTGATTTTGAGGTGTACACTGATCTTTTTTGGAAAGTTCAGTAACTATCCCACATTTTTTAAACTCATACTTTGGGCTTCAACTTAGGTCCTGCCTGTGGGAGGACATGTGCACGTGCTTTACACAGTATGACCTGATTTCAGTAGAACTGTTCCTGGAAGGAACAGAGCTGATCTTAACCCAACGAACCATTAAACCCCCTCCAATTTATTTCGCTAGGCTTCAAATGACACCTATTCGCTAGAGTATTAAGCGGATCTGTAAGTCTTTTCCAACAGAGACCCTGATCCTGCGTTTGAACCTGCATTTGATTTTAAGACACTTAAAAGTTGATGTAGGTACATGCTTAACAGCAAATGTGTGATCTTACTGTTCTTACTAGTTCATTGTGTATAACCAAGTCCAATATTTTCTAATGTGAAAATACTTTCCTGTGCGAGGGCATTAAGGTAATGGCTGGTACAAAAGATTGCTTGGGCATGAGGCAGGCTGACACTGTCAGGGTGTCACAGCCCTTACTTGGTTGTTAGTCTACGGCATCTTTCTTGTTTTACTTTGCGAATATTGTATGCTTTGTATCTGCAACCAGCCAACTATATGAAGCTAAGTTTACGAACCTTGATCTCAAAAGAAAAATAAAAAAAGTATTAAAGTATATATAGAAAGCAACAATAGCACAGAAATACAGGTTACATCCATGCTGAATTTAATTATCACTGGAATTAATAGTCATGTAATCAAGATGTAACAAATAGAGAATTCAATTTTGTGGCAAAGAAACCAACCACATTTAGTCTGTCTTGTATAACATTTTTAAAAAGCTAGAAATGACCATCTATAGATCCTGCAATAACTCTAGGTGGTACACGGCAAACACATATAAATAATCCATATTAAGATATTAAAATTATTCTCCAAAATAAAAAGCAGTCATTTATTGATAATTTTTTATTTACTCTTGAAAGCCTTGCTGATAGGAGAAAGCACATTACTGCTTCTCTTGATTTAAATGCAATTACTTCAATAAATAACAGTTAATTACGTGGAAAAAATATCAAAGGATAGATTTCATTGTCTTTTGTTCATTAAGCAGCTCATATTATGTAAGGTTATTTGAAAAAAAAATCACTAAACAGTATTATTCAATTAATACACCATAGGAAAATTGAAGTTATGAGATTATGATTCAGTAAAGATTTTAAGCAGCTTTCTAATTTAACTTCATTGACAACAAGTCATATACTCTCATTGTCTTTCTGGTGGGAGTCATTCTCTTAACTGCTTCTATGTGTGCCAAGGTTTTCACTGCCTGCACCTCACAGTAGACAGTAACTGACTCTGAAAATTTATCTATACCTTTGTTTAGAGATTATTTGATATGAATTGGTAGTCCCAAAGTATTTTCTGTAGAGAACTCTGTAGCATGCCATTATATCAGCCTGGTATAAATGTTTATGTCTAATAAAACTATGCTGTAACGAGTACAAATCTCTATGTCATCACTGCCTTGAAATCGAGTGTTTTAAAAAGACTGCAAGACTGCAATTCCTTCTGTCAAGTCTATATAATGTTTTCAGTTCTGTGCCTGGGAAATTTCAGGAAATCTCGTCTGTCAGGGGGCCCAGCCTTCTGGAATAATCAAAATTGTTTCGTTACAGGAAGTCCTCTTATTAAAACTCCTCTCATTCGTGATTTTTAAATAGACAATTCAAAAGACTGGGCCTCAGTCTCCTCTCAGTCACATGAGAATAACCCCATCAACTTCAATTATCTTATAATAGTATGAAGATCAGAGACTTATCATTGTCCACTTGCTGCTATCTATGTAATAGAACACCGTGGGCATCAAGTTTAGCTTTTTTCTGTAGAAAACGATTTATCTTTAATACTTTTAATAATGAGATCTAACATAGTAAGAATCAAAGTGACTTTCAAGAACTTTTTATTTGTTCCCTTTTGATTATTTTTTTTCTAATATACCCCCAAAACTTTAACCAAAATCTAAAATAATGAGATCAAAACTATTTAAATTTAAACACAACATTTCTAGACTATTGAGTTATGTCTGCTTAAATCATACTAAGTAATACAAGCTGAAGAACCATAGCTTCCAGCCAAGTCTTTTGTGTGTATTTGGAAAAGCTTTATCCAGCCTATGTTAAAAATTGCATTAAACTACATGAAAATTTTATTCCTAGTGCATAAAACCAATTATGCCGTTCCCTTACCACATTTCAATTGTGTTTTGAAAATCTATGTGTTATCCACAGTCGTGAAATTTGCCACATTAGTAAATCCTAGTTCTTCAGTCTTTAGTGTAAGGATATATCATGTTACATGTTGAAAACTGTTTTCTCATGATAATAGACAATTTTGAGAAAACTTCATATTCAAAGAAGGAAATGCAAGAGTAGCCAATTCCACTAAAATAAATAAATCAATTGAGACTACTGGGCTGCAGCTGGAAAATGGGCTGTGATCTAAAACCAATTATAGGCAGGTGTATCCAAACATCCCCTACAGGGAACATGTATCTTGGTTTTTCAAATCTAGTTTTCTGTCTTAACTTTGCATATGGTCTCCTTCAGTATATATTTTCAGACAGCAGGGAAAAGGGTTAAAGAATTTCCCCCCTGATCCTTTATTAGTCTTTTAAAAAAATTTTTCTTCCTTTTGCTAATTTACTTTTTGATCTGAATAATCCCTATCCAGAATCTTGTGCTGTTTCTCTACATTGCTTAAAGAAAATTGTAATGGAGGAGGCCGGCATAGCCATGACTCTGAATTTTAATTTTCTGGTTTGGCAGTCCTCCTTGGGGGACTATGGATTCTGGAAACAAGTATCTGTATATTCCCCTTGGGATAACCAGTTTTGTGCAGCCTTACTTAACAGAACTCTAAGGATTGCTGAAAACTTTTAACTACTTAGGAGAAAACAAGACCATTAATTTTGTAAATTCACAGTTATTTCCAAGATTGTATCTGTTGCTAGGACTCTATGGTAACATAAATACATAGATAGCTTCAGCGCAGAAATTATGCTACGATAATAATGATCCAAAGTAATTTAAAAAAGCAACCCATGAGTAGTCAGAACAATGGGAATTTGCCTATAGTCTGTTCTCTAAAACACTAGTGGATTTCCAGTATTTTCAACAGAAAAAAACCCCACCTTTATCCGTTTAGTATAACCTTAGGTTTTTACTGCTTTTGGAAATATGACTTTGTCATGGAAATGTGACAAGCAGGAATTCTAGGGGAAAAAAAACTCCCGTGTGCAAACAGCAGAAAGTTGAAAGCAAATTACCTGATGAGTCATAGTTTGAGCTGAGTTTGAGAGTCTTAAACTCAACAATGACCTGAAGAGAAGGGAATTTTCAAAATTATGGGGTAAATGGATCCTAGAATAGTACCGAAACCTCATTCCAGAAAACCAGCCTGTAAAAAAACCAATCTTGTTTCCAACTACAAGTTTTAAAGTCATAGTATATTTGACTTAATTGGAACATTTCTAATTTACCTCTAGTGAGGATCTTGCCTAGAATCTCTAATATAAAAATACTTTTGGATATGATGCTGCTGATTTTATAACATTTCTTAACTTTCCAAGAAAGTCTATGATTACATTTTCTTCTTTGACCATTTAGCTTTCTCTTAACTAGCTCAAGGAAGACATCCATTCAACAGGAGTAAAAATGGTACTGCTCCTCATAATGCTGTCTCTGTGAATGTTAGCCCATTTTGTAGTTCTCACGGAAGTTCAAAAGATTTTAAACCAAGTTTAATGAGTAAAGTTTTTTATTATCCTAATTTACTTGCATGTTTTAGATCCAGAGCTAGAATACATCTTCTGTATTTCAGAAGATGTCTTTTAAAATATACAATTTAAATGCTTATACTAAACTTCAAAATACATGACAGGATTTGCAAGATGACTTTGAAAATTCATCACAGGGAGATATTCATACCATCTAGATTTAGGTGTGTACTTGAAAAATCTGACTTGTGCAGCTGATGTCCTTCAGCTGCATGCACAGTAAACAGAGGCAGGAACCCACAGGGGCTAGTTTGGAGAATCTAGACTGGGCTCCAAACTCTGAATATTCCTCCGGTGGAACCTCTGTTAACTGTACCTTAGGCAGACGCATACCCTTCAGTGCTGGGAATACCTCCTGCCTAACGTTCCAGTCATTTACTACTGTTTAATTTTGACATCTCTAGAATTAATTTAGTACACGTAATTTAAATAATATGTACAATTCATAACTATTTATTGAGACAGAATGTGTAAACACTTGTTCATGGTTACTCTCTATACATTTACAAGAACAGCAACTAGCTTCCTAAAAAGTGCTCATTGCATAGGGGAGTTCAGGTGACATCAACTATACAGTGATTTAGCTCTGATTAGCTCCCTCAATAGAATATGCCTGTAAATTCCAACTGACTTTTAACATCAACTAATTATAACAATTGGATTTTTTTTAAATAAAACAACTTTTTTAATGGTTGCTGAAGACAATCTTGTATATCCAAGGAAAGAAAAATTATGGTTAAAATTTTCAGAGAAATGAGAAGAAACACACGTTTTATCAGAATAGCTGCATTAAGTTTAATAATGACTTTAAAGCTTATAGATGCAGGTCCCTCAAGATCTCATGTGAGTTATGAAATCTAATTTTATTCTCATAACTCTGTAATAAAGTTTTATAAATGTTATAAAAAAGGTTTTTACTAAGAGTGAACAGAAACCTGAACTATCTGGCCAAGTAATAAAAGCGTATTCCTTTGTTGCTAAGTGTCAGACAAGAAGGTTTACCTGAAAATTAATCGATAAGTCTTCCTTTTCCACTTGAGTGCATTCATTTTTTTCTTCATGGGATAATAGGGTTTTTTAATGGTTTTTCCATTAACATCTAACTTAACTGCCAGGAAAAAGAAGGCAAACATAAAAAAGAAGAGAGATAAATAGTCAAGGAAAAGCTTAGTGATCTTTGATGATGCGTTACAACTTTGCAATGGGTTTTGTTGCTCTCATTTCTTACTCGTTACAATCGACAATGTAACTCTGGGCTTCCTCCAGCATCGGAAAAGGGGTCATAATAGCAGTTTGAGTATCCTTATGCCGGGGTAATCCTGAGTGGCAAATCCTATATCAGCTGAAATACAAACTTTGAAAAGACACTATAATTCTAAGAAAATAAATTCTCATGCAGTATTCTAGGCGTGTGCACTCAGAATGACTTCTGGGTACCTCCCCTGAACGCCTCTGTCCTAGAAAGATTGCAACACATTGCTGGAAGATGGATCATTAGTCATACTTTCAACCGCTGATTATTTTGGATAGAAAAATCTGATTTTTAAAATGTTTTTAATAAAGAACACACTTTAGAGAATAATTTTTGCTGCATTTGTTAGCTTTTGTGGCTGAATGTCTCAAAAATCCTTTTTTCACTGAATATTGCTTTTGCAACTGAAGATCAATAATTACTTTCCAACCATCATTGAAAAATAATGACATGTCCACATATTTGATCAGCTGCAAATTAGGCCTCCAGCTAAATGGCACCCCTTGGACAAGTGAGCCAGGATATAACAGGCAGATTGGTTTGCTGTCAGACATGCCTGCACAGCGATGCAGACAGAAAGCAAAACATACTTTTTTTGGTCATCTCCTCCTTTTTTTTTTTTTAAATGAGTATAATAAAAATAACTCAGGAGACTGGTGCACTCAAAAGTAATAGTCGTGCTTACCTGTTTTGCTGGATAGGGAAAGACTGATTTCTTAACACTAACAGTTTGACTACGCCGCGTTCAGTCGTGGCCAGTTTTATAATGTCCCAATCACACCTTGTGAATTCTAAAAAAAAACCGTATAGTTAAAACATACCCTTATACTGCTTCTTTAATTAAGAATTTAATTTCATTACTACTTATAACTTCATTCATATGATGAGATTTAAAGAAATCACTGCTTCCATTTTTACTTACCCCTCCCCAGCATTATGTTGTACTTCTATTTATACATGGCTGATGTGTTTATTATAGTGGAGTGACTCCATACCTTTAAAGACTGTCATGCTATGCTTGGAGAGGACTTGTTTTAAAAATCTGCTTTAGTTAGTGAATGTCTTGAAAAAAATCCAGTCTTTCCTTGTTCCTTCTTTTGTTGCATAGGAAGCTGGAAAAACTCCAGTGATCTCTGGTGTTACTGTCTTATAAATTAGCGCAGTATGTTTCTCTAGATTTCACATAGGGGTGAATGGTTTTGGCAGGACAAAACGGATAATGTGAATTAAGTTTAGTCTTTAAACTACTTTTCCATATGTAAGGAAACTCTGAAGAACCTCAAATATCAACCAGAGAACTTGTCTCATGTCTTATTTCTTACTTATTAATTATTCTGAAAGGACAACACGATGACAAAAATAGAAGAGGAGGGAAATAGGAAATGGAAAAACGCAGGATATTCTAAAGAAAAGAATCACATTTTGTAGCACTTTGGTGAATAAAATACGCATTTCAACTAAATCAATTAGATACAACTCCATGTAATTATCCTGAATGCAAACTCAACTTGCATTTATGTTGCTACAGGAACTATGCAGTTTGCCAGTCTAAAAAGACAGATTTTATCACCAGCTAAAGGCAGTTCAATTAAAATTGGAGGCTTAACCACCCAGAAGCCTGCTGGCACTGTCTTGATGAGCTGTAATTCTAATTGGAAGCTCTTTGCAGTCAGCGCACAACAAAGAACCGTAGCTGTTTTGTCAGTGATGCCCGTGTTCTTTGCAGATGTTACCTCCATAGCTCGTCCAGAAGGAGGTTACATGAAGTGCTCCGTAAACAAAGGGGGAATGGAGAAGTCTGGATCCATCCGAAATACAAAACTGGTGCATTCTTCTGTCATGAAAAGTCTTGATTTCCATTTTCCTGTAATCGCAAAAATATTTTTCCTTCAGATGTTTTTATTTAATTACTTTGCTGACAGAGTTAAAATCTATTCTGTACATCCAAGGAAAGGCCAGAGGGGATTGATTATATGCGGGAAAGCGTTTACAAGGAGGTGACTAGCTTGAAGCACGTTAAAATGAAAGCTGTAGTAATGGTAACTCAAGCAATTATATTTGAATCTATTTGTATACTTTAAAGCTTATGATAACTGATTCAATGCAGTTGTAGCTGACAGAGTCTTTATAAGAAATATCATCAACACCGTTATTAGTATTTGATTATTGTTAAACAAGCTCTTTGTTAATCTTTGGTTTCCTCACTAAATGTTCACAAGTTCAATAGTAATGAAGAAGAGAGTACTTTATTGCCTCTCTCTGCTCTAGTTCCTTCTCATCTTTCAGCCACTGAATTCAGTGTAAAATGCCCTTATGCCCTTGTAGGGTAAACTTCACAAGGCAAGACCTTTTTTTCTAAAAAAAACAACCCTGAAAATAGATAATAACTAACACTAGAGATTTCCAATTTCAGCTGAAACATTATCACTAGACACTATTCTCAGTTTATTAACTGTGATACTTTAATAATTAGAATGGAAACATACGACATTTTTTCCCCTCTATATAATTTATTTCAGGGTTTGAGCAGACTTTTATGATACCATTTGCAATTGTAGTAGACTAAATATGTTTACTCTGTTATGCAAATGTAAGATCTAATATTTAACAGAGCCGCTGACTTGTTTTTTTTTAATGTCAAATTCTTAATCAAAAATCACTTCCAAAAATCTTCAAAGAATTTCTTAATATTGCATTTTTGTCTAGTTTCAATACTTAATACGCGTATTAGTAGTCACAACAGGCGTACAAACGGCCCATTTTTGTGTGTGCTGTTGACAGCGTTTTACTTTCATCTTTTTCATCTTTTTTTCATAATTTCCAGGATTCTAGTAGTAGACTCACCCTCTGGTGACACAGCATTTCTGCAAGCAGAGTTTCCTTGTTCACTGTTGGGAATTCCAGCAGAGAATGGATTGACTCAGCTCAGAAGGAAACAAGTGATCTAGCAATGCCATCAGGAATTTCAGCATTGCAAGGCGGGAGAGATGGGGGAAACAACAGAGTTTAAAAGAAAGAATGGAATGTCATAGAAAGAAAGAGGAGGAGTATGGAAATGGAAGGAGAAAGCTTTTCAAGTAAAAGGGCTGTTTCAACTCTTAGTCGCAGATGAGATGTTAGTGCTTTGAACCCATCTCACTGAATCACCTTGAACATTTTCAGTAGATTTTGGGACATTGGACAGAAGTCAAAAGGTTAAATCTTCCACTGTATTTCTTAAGTAATTTCACTGTTTTTAAGTCTACATTCATTGCTCAAAAGATTTTTTTACATCAAAGGAAGGCAGACAAGTAAAAATTCTAACTGGTAACTTTTTAGTGTTATACCATTTTTTCTTGTAAGTATGATCATGGTAACTTTTTCAATCTCATCTTTGAAGAGGAAACTATTGATGTATTTTTGGTCCTTTAAAGTCATCTAATGTAGTATTTTTACTTTTTTTCAGGATCTAATAATAACGAATAAGAGCATTAATCCTTAAAGGGGATAATGTCAAGTCTTCTTTTTTCTCTCTTTTGAAAATACCTTGGAATCCATCTTTCCTTTTTAAGAAAATACATTAGGAGGGTTTAGAATTTTAATTAATTATGATGCTCAAACTAATTGCACTCTAATACTACTTCTGATGTTTGGATGAGAATACATAGCATTTTTGTTGCTTGTCTACAGAAACGTCCCTCAGAAAGGGAGGTTACTTTCAAAGAACAATTCTTAAAGATGTGCTGTTTCATTCCCACAATCGGGCCATATATGTTTTAGCTTTTTCTCCCATTTACATATTCACGCAACCTCAACATATTCAAACCACATCCTTTTTAGAATACACCCTGTAGCATCTTGGGTCTATTACACAAGGATTTGGAGGTCCCAGGAAGGAGGAGGAGGAGGGAGAGAACACGACCTGAAGAACCCTTGTCATTGCAGGACTGCTCTATCAAGTGCAATATCTGTCCTAGATTCTTCTGCAGTAGTGTTGCAGCTGCAGAAAATGCAGATTGAGCTCTGTCTGGCTTAACTTGTGCTCTAGATACATCGGCCACAGTGCCTGAAAGGCTCTGCCTTAGCAATCTTCTAGCACAGCCACTAACGATCATATTCATAAATATCACAAATATCATAAATCAACATATTCATAAATGACCTGGGTGAGGGGACAGAGTGTATCCTCAGCACGTTTGCTGATGATACCAAATTAGGTGGACTGGCTGACATTCCAGAGGGCTGTGCCACCATCCAGCACGACCTGAACAGGCTGGAGAGCTGGGCAGAGAAGAACCTAATGAGGTTCAACAAGGACAAAAGTAGGGTCCTGCAGCTGGGGAGGAAGAACCCCAGGCACCAATACAGGTTAAGGATGGATCTTCTGGGAAGCACTACTGAGGAGAAGGATCTGGGATTTCCTGGTAGATAGCACACTTTTCCATGCGCCAGCAGTGTGCCCTTGTTGCCAAGAGGGCCAATGGAATCCTGGGCTGCATAGGAAAGAGGGTGGCCAGTAGGTCGAGGGAGGTCATTCTCCCTCTCTACTTGGCACTGGTGAGGCCACAACTGGAATACTGTATCCAGTTCTGGGCTCCCCAGTTCAAGAGGGACAGGAAACTACTGGAGAGAGTCCAGCGAAGGGCAATGAAGACGATTAAGTGATTGGAGCACCTCCCTTATGGAGATCTTCAAGCCCCGCCTGGATGCCGTCCTGAGTAATGTGCTGTAGGCGTTCCTGCTTTGGTAGGGGCGTTGGACTAGATGATCTCTAGAGGTCCCTTCCAGCTCTGACAATTCCGTGATTCCATGATCTGTGCACAGAGATAACCATTTCCACAGGCCGCGATGTCAGGAACAGCTGCGTGGAATGACTGCAGACACGCTCCTTGACATCAGGTGAAACTCTCATTCATACTGATTTGTCTCTCTTGAATTCTCATGAAAAAGGTAGTAGCTACTTTCATAAAACAGTGCAATAATCAGCGGGATGCTGGTCCCTCAAAACATAGCCTTCTAAGAGTCCTGAAATATCAGGCTAATGTCCCAGTGGGGACTAAGTTCTTGATATAATAATCTACCAATGACAGGCAGAAACTCATTGCAATAAGGTGGGTTTCTAACTGAATTATCAGGCCTCATCTAGCAAGCAATCTGTCTTGGGGCAAGACTGATAACATCATTTACAACTATGTAGTGTTTAACCATTATGGTACTGAAAAATCACATAAGCAACTAAGATTAGCTTTTTATTCTCCAAGACTTAAAAATTTAATTAATTTTAAGCAGAGTCCCTGTGAAGACAATTGGCATTTCAGGTTGGCTAGATGCAGCTCTTCTTAATGGCTCTGTTGCATCATACACATGCGAGCCGGAGTATGACAATTTGTTTTAGCTAGAAAAGACGGAATATTTCCTCAGAAGTTGTAAGAGGTTCTGCATTTTTGTTGTATTCACATTGAGCATCAGTTTTTCTTGCATTCTAACATTTTTTCATCCACGTACAGGCACCTGCTCATCCACACTGAAAAAACCTCACATGTCCCTCAATGCAAAATATTCTCTGAGGAAATCCTGTAGAATCATGTGTAATTCTCAGATACATTCTCCTAAGGGCAGCAAAGTAATTCTCCTAAGATCTGTTTGGTAAAATATATATGAACCTCTATTTTTCTACAGGTACTTTACAGTACTGATTTTTGTATTTTCCTTTTTTTCTGGCTGTAAAGGTGCCATTATAGCTGCCATTCTTTCTGCCATGCTTTTTCCCTTGCTCCAGTGCTGGCAATAGGCTTAGGCTTCAATTTAGCAAAGTATATGGGCTTAATTTCATTATGGTGCACAACAGGTACATAACTTTGCTAGACAAGGCCCTCAGCATTGACCAAATCCTTTCTCCTTCTCAAGTGTGAACCTGCTTGATAGGTATAGAGAAAGTCCTCCTCTCTAACAATTTTATAGAAACCAAGTCCTTGAGAATATAGCTCATTTTGACGTTGCTATCACTTACATGCTGTGGACTGTGTCACAGCTGTTAAATATGTGATAATCATGCCACCAAATCGATTTTGGCATCTGTCCAAACTTTTCTCACAAATATGGTTTCCAACCCAATACTGAGACTCCGAAAGCTATTGGTTTCTCGGCTAATCGCATGGTGAGTTACAAAGCAGCGGCCACATCTGCTGCTTCCCTCGTTCTCCAAGCAGAGAATGGCACTACTAGTAAGAGCTAGGAGTAAACTGGGAGTTTTGGCATTAATAGAAAATTACAATAATCATAATTGTTTCATAACATTAATAAATATTTTTTGTATTCTTAAATTAGACACTGTTTAAAATAAAATTGAAAATCAGTAGTTTGGAACACCAATGATTTCTTAACTTCTTTCGGTATACATGTAAATGATACCATTTTATTAGTAGAAAACCATCCCAAAACATTCATGATTTATTAAGGAAATCAAAACAGCTTCTGCCCTGTGTAAGTAATCCCATACTCTATAAAACAATCCAAAGAAAGAAGGCCATGGCATAAGGCTACCCATAATTTCCCTTTAAAATGATGAATAATTTAAAATCTTATTTCTTGTATAAAGATTGAGTTATTCTCTCAGTAGAAATATAAGCATATAAAGTCTATAAAGATAAGAGAAACAACAAACTCCTGAGCTGTATTTGCATATTTTGCAATATTGCAATGCACATCTCGGCTTCTTCTATAATTGATTCCAATGTATTTTGTTTTGAAGCTGCTACAGCGACATTAAAGTGTCAGAGACTTCAATTTATATACCACTCTGGCCAAACCTGTAGTCCAGTCACAGAAAGGGAGGCAGTCACAGCATGGGCTATTTTTTATTTTGCTTGAAAACACCTTGCAAATAAACGCTTTATGGTTATCAAATCCCCACGTTAATTATGGATAAGAAAACTCTTTAGACAAGAAAAGCATGAGATATGCAGACAAACACAGTTCTCTTGAGGATGCTGAGTGTGCAATATGGTCACTGATCTGTCACTGCTGATTTACCTTTGGATCACCTTAATGCTTCTGTAGCAGCAGGAAATATATCTTCCATGGGATGCTGTCAAGCTCAGAGATGTTGGTACCTTTCAAGTTTAATAACAACATGGTTTCTCATTCATCTAAAAATACTGGGATCTGATTTGTGGCTTTCAAAGAGCTGATGCAAATTTTTTAAGGCCTTCCAGAAATTACTAGGTTTGTTAAAAAGTTCTGGTGCTTGACAATCATGACCACAAGTCTAGGTTTAAACAAAGAGTCCATGTAAGGTTTAAGCACGGGGAGTATTTCCACTCCCCAAAATTGAAGCATTTAGAAGGGAAAAATATCTAACTTGACTTGACAAGTATTCACATAATAATGAATACAAACCTGCCTTCAAATTTGTTTATTTCATTATAGAAATTTCACTATCCAGACTTAATTTAAAACACCTTTTGGTTAATTGCTGAACTATGATAACACTTATTTTTCTGTGTAGTCAATAATATGCTAGGGTTTTAAGCAGTTAGATTTCACTTCACCATGGGGTTACTGCAGAACTGGACAGAAAAATATTTTTACTCCTTTTTTTGGTTTGTTTGTTTCAGACTATTACTGGTAAATTTAATAAAACTGGAGGAACTCAGTAAGGAGAACCAACAGATGTTACCTTGCAAGCTGGGATTTCTTCCTTGCCATGCTGGGAGAAAGGGAAGAATTATTTCATACAGCTGGGATGATTTTTATGACGTTAGAAATGAGAGATGCTTGCTTGCCATTCTGTAGGAATTACCACTGCTCATGTCATGCGGAGGGAGAGAGAGAATTTGGGGATTTCATTTACACTCAAAATGTTAGGTTGGTTCAAGCACACTGGAAAATAACATTATGGAAAAAATGAGATTTGCAAGCGAGTGTTCTGGCTAGATGAGACCCGTTCAGCAGGCCTGCAGTTTATTTGCAGATGGGATGGAAAAATGAGGGAAGAGTAATGAACTAGTAACAACCAGGTTTTGGTTATTAGTCCTAACTCACTGTGACTTCCTATTTATATTTTTAAAAAAATGAATTAGTGCGTTATAAGCAAATTTCTCATGCACTTTAAGCTTCACATAAACTTCTGAGAAACTAGATACCAGACTCCTTTACTCACTTACTTGAAGAACTTTTCTGGCTCTTGTGTTGTACTTGTTTTGACAGCTTTATTGCTTAATGTCTACTGAAGAGAAAGCAGCCTAAACCACACTAAAATAATTGCAAGTCCCATGAAGTCACAGTCACAGAGTAGATGACAAAGGTTCTTAAGACACAGACACAATTAATTTAATTCCAAATTAATGCCAAAACAGTGTCACTGAAATTACTTTTAGATTCACATGAGTCTATTGAAAAAATGATTGGATGTTCTTGTATATGTAAAATTTTTAAAGCATCTGTTGCTTTTATAGAATGGAAAACATATTTCTAATAAAGTCAAAGAAAAAGTATTTATTTGTATTTATTCTAGGGTAAACTTCAAACATGTTAAATTACTGTTTGTAATTCTTTTAGAGATCATTTCTTTATTAGTTTGAAGTAAAAGGGTATAGCACATGAACTGTATAAAGCTGCTACTTATGCGCCACAGTGATGGAATGAATAATTTCTAATTAAAAAAAGATAATAGTAGCCACATATCTTTTCTAGATTTTGTGTAAAATTCCTATATCAAAACACCTGGCTGTTACGTTTCTCTGGAGGAAAAACAACAGTATCTGTGGCAGCTGGATCTTGCTGCTTTTGGATGCTGAAATAACAATTAAAATGTGTACATTTTTAAACAGAAGTGTATGAGGGTTTGCATTTATTATATGCAGTTAGTTTGCATTCTGTCCAATAACATGCAGATTTATATAAATAAAGATACAACAAGATGAAAGGACAAAATATCAAGAATACTCATATCTGGCTTCAGCCTATAGATTGCAGACTGAAAACTGCTATAGAATTTAATAGAAACAAATTGGAATTTCAGCCTGGTAGTGTGTCCCCTATTGATCATTTTTAATATTAAACAATTTTGTATTTTTTGACAGCTGCATGCAAACAGCAAGAAGCTGATACATAAGGAGAAATAAATCATAGTAGAAAAAAATATTACAAAACTAGATCAAGTTGGCTTTTTCTGGATTGTTGTATTCTCACACGCAAAATGCTTGCAAAGGAAAGAAGATATGGCTCATGGTCCCAAGTATCATGGAAAAGTTGTCCCAGTTTAGGAGGAAAGGCATTCGGTGGTGTTTGGCCCTACCCGAAAAACTCAGTGGAGCTTCTCTTTCTGAAGTGATCTCATTCATGCCGTTCCCAAAGACTAATATCTCTGCAGAACAGTTACAACAGAAGGACCATAGGAGATCCGTCTAGCAAATAACATGACTTCCTAACATGTGAGGCTACATGAAATCACTTTCACGTGTTTTGTTCTAATTTTGCCCATTTTTCCAAAATCTTGGGGACCTCTGACTGCACAGAGCTCTGGTGGAATCCTAAAAAAACTAGGATTATTTCTCTTGCTCCTTTCATCACCTCTTGAAAGAGGATCATTATTTCATCCCTTGCAGAAGTGGAAGGGATAATCAGGTTTTAGAATTCAAGCATTATTGGGATATTAGGTAGATTTAAGTTAGCATAAGGGGGATTGTAATATTATAAACTGTAGAGGTTGAAATACCAAGGAGATATAAAACTGTAAGCCTCTGGTTGAAGTATGAAGCCATTAAACCCAGAAAAATGCTGACATCTGTAATGCATCAGGAATGTAAATTAATTCATTGTAATGAAACGATAATAGAGAACTATCCCCGGTAATTTAGGGTGAGTGAAAATTTGAAAATTGGGTCTGAATACAGTGTGGAGCTCTGTGAAATTTCTGACCACAGTAAAGCTCAGTCCACTTTCTTAATTGTTTGTAAGTATCACTGCTGCATTTCCTATGTTTCCTAGTATGAGCTCTTTCAATTACATATGCAAGCAGAGGCTACCACCTAGTAAAAGTTACCTTTCCGTCTATGAGTGTGTCTTTTTATATTAATGACTAGGTTCCAAGTTTTCCTGTATCACAGCAATTCAAAAGAACAAACATTATAATATTAAATTCAGGTTTAAAGCAAACTAGTTGATTGATTCCCATTTTACTTATACTATCCAAAATCTTGTAAAGGACACGTGAAAAAGCATTCACAAAAGAACATGCTACAACTAAAATGTTTGGTTACCAGTGAAAGATTCTCTTTTGGTCATCTTATTAAATCAATAATGTTTAGTAGCTGAACACAAAGCAGTTTATTTTCCCCTAAAGTAAAACCTCATGGTAGAACCTGGATTAAAAATGGCCTAAAGAAAGGACTTAATCTGATTAGGAGATGACAGCTCCATCCCATATCAATTTACAGAAGTCAGAAGTGGTTAGCTACATCAGTTTTCCTTGGTTATTATATTCAATCTTGAATAAATGAGGGGGAAATTCTGTCTGTGCTCCTCACATGCAGTCATTTAATTCACTGTTCTTTTCGGGTAAATCTCATACACAGTGCTCCTTTAAAATATGATTGGTGATGCCAGTTACCACAGGCATATCAGTTGAATGGAATATATTTCATTTTATTATAGAATAAGACATCAACGAAATCTATTGTAATTTCTGTATCCCTTACTATTTAATTCCTATACTGTTTATTTTTTATTTCGGAGAATGAGCATGCATCCTTTGCTCCCACTCAGTTTCTCATTATTTCTCCATTAAGTCAAATTACAAGATAATTCAAGAACATCCAAATTGATGAATGATGGTATTGCCTTTCAAAAGCTAAAGAATCATAGAGTGAACAACTTCATCTATAATCTTTGTCTTATCAGATGTTGAATCCAGTTGAAGACAACATAAATTTAAGAGTTTAGAAACCATCAGCCAAACTGATAAATTGCTTGCAATAAGGATATTTTATCATGCAAGTGTCAATAATCTCAGAAATAACAATTAAAGGAAAACAGAAAGATCAAATACTAAGGAGTTTATTGGCTTAAACCAAATTGTCATTTAAAACTGAGTTTGCTAAAAAAGAGAGTTTTATACAACAGTGGATTGATCTTACTGATATTTTAAATTTAGATGAAGTCCTGACTTCAGAAGGGTTTGGGTTTTACCCACAGTATACAGTTAAGTCATAGTCCATTCTTTCTCAATAACAGGCATTGGCCATCTGGCAAGACTTGGCAACTTGTTCAATTTTTGTAGAATGATACATCTGATTAATTACCTTCTCCGCTCATAAAAGGCTTTCCCAAAGAAATAAACAGAGCCATGCCGCTCTCTGTTTCATCCCATGGCTTGCACAGTTCACCGTCTGGTGCACAAAGAGCTTTCGCAGGCTGTTGCACGTTTAGCAGGAAGGTGCTGTTGATGAAATAAAGAAAATATGAAGCTAATGATTACATGTACTGGTATAGCAACTTAAAATAGACTCTTTACTTAAAGTCTCTAAGCAGCATAAATTTAAAAAAAATACTGGTGGATAAGGATAGAATAGAACATGCTCTGGTAAAAGAAACGTTACGGTACCTCTTGCCGCAGAGTCTCAGTCGAGGTCCATCCTTAAAAGTCTTACACAAACGTTTTACAGTTGTTAATGAGGGTCTAGATAAAAAAAAAAAAAAGTAAATGTTTTGGATGTGATCCATGCAACATAAGATTAGCAAAAATCACTGAGGATATCTAGTACAGCTACTACTATAGACAGAGACATCTAACATTTTTAAGACTAAACATTTTTGAAATAGCTTATTAATGTGAATTTTTTTATAGCAGTTTGGACTTTGTGGCCTGGTTCATTTTGGCTTGAAAGGCAATCTAGCTCATTATTTGACAAATTTCATTAACAGATCATCACAATCTTGCAACATCACATATTACCCTCTACAGTTAATGGAACTGATAGTCAAGAAAGAGATAAGCAGAGAACGCTTGAACTGTGTAAGCATGTGACCTCACATGCACACATGTATTTTCATAAAGAATAAAAAGTTGCTCTCTAATATTGTTTTCAGTAATTCCTAACAGGCATTACATGTGGACTGTTAAATAAAGGCAAACTAATGGATTCTGCCAAACATGCAGAAATATTACTTTGGACCTGACAAGAGCCCACTCCTCTGCCAGCACCGACCCTGTCCCTGTGGGCAGCGTGGGGACTGTCAAGGGGAGCTTGGACATGAGAGGAGAGTGTCCGCCTGAGTCCCTGGGTATTAAAACAGAAAGAAAAAGGCTTTATTGCCAGGTTCAGCCTTCCTTTTTGTGGACCAGCAAGCACTGAGCAGAGCCCGGCTGGCGGGCAAGGCGTGCAGCGGTACAGGGGAAGAGATGGAGGCAGCTGCGGGTCAGGGCAAGACTGTAAGTTACATGGGAGGAAAAGACAGCAGTGATTTCACGGGTGGGTATATGTGACTCTTGATGACGCGAGTGACCCCGATGACCCAGGGTTCGGATCTATGCATTAAATACAGTAATAACTCAGCGAACATTGAAGATGATATTTCATCCCGATGCATACACAAACAATTGACCTTTGCTGCTGCAGTTTTGTTATATTTTATAAGCCTCACACCACAAAGAGAGAGGCTAGGATTTTCCTTCAAAAGTCCTGAAAAGACATAAATGTAAGTAGCACACAGATATGGCAAAATAAAAGGCCAGAGGTGGTCAAAATAGTGGAAAAGTTGACAACCTTGTGAATAATTCCCTTGATTTACATGGGAAGCCCAGAGCTGCAAATATCTGTTCTTGTTCTACTTCATGGGATGTGGCACAATCTGCTGGTCAGGCACAGTTTTATCTTGTATACTTGGCCAACAAAGTCGTACTTGCTTTCTAACACAACTTATGGAAGCACACACAACAGTTTTAAAATTTAAAACTATTTTAATTAAAATATTGCTACTTAAGGGTCTCCTTTCATATAACATATTTAACCAAATACATAAAATAGGCTGTGTTATAACACAAAAATTAATGAGTACCCTATTTTACTTTGACTTAAAACTCCTTGGTACCCATTTAAGATAATTATAAAAAGCTATTAAGCTCCTTTGTAGAATCAGAAGTCATAAGCAATAAAAGACTCTCACTTAATAAACATATCTTTGCAAATAGGAACAATTTCAGCTATAAGGAAAAAATTTACTGGGCATATCTTAGCAAAAGAATGAGGGAGGACAGAAAGCTGGAAGACCACTGTAAAACTGACAAAGACAGCAACAAGATATTAGTAGTAGAATGACCCTGAAAAAATATACTGGCAAAAGATTTTTGGAATAATAACCAAACAGACTATATCTTATAGTCCATATAGTTCACATTACCCAGGACTGAAGGGAACAGGACTGCATGTTTTTTGTTAACATTCTATTGAATTTCTTACAAAAAAAGCCTACATGTATGTCATTTAATAAATACTTATAGTGCATTATTCTTCATTGCTGTGTTGCATAGTTAATATCTTCAGCAAAGGTTTTTTTGAAGTAATTTCTTTGCAGTTCTTGGAGCAGACAATTCGAATTTATCATCGTTGCCAAAATGTGCCTGGGGTTGAACGGAATGCTAAGAATTTGGTAGTCTGTGTAAACTGAAGAGCTACAGGCACCGTTACTGTAGTTGTTTGAAGAGCACCACAAATATTTTAGTACAAATTCTTTCCACGATAACACTGAAGATACTAATTTTTTTTTCATTGTTGTTTTGGTAATTACATAATTTTTCATTTGGGGGTCACTGTTAAGGTGTAAACATGAAAGAAGTACCAGGTCAATCTAAGAAAATTAGACAATGATGAGAAAATAAGTTTTGACTATTTCTGCATTAATTACATGATAAATGTATATACAATATAACAGATGTAATAAAGATAATACATAGAAAATATATAGAACAGTTCTTTATAAACAACAAAGTTTGAAACACTGTCAAATCCTCTTCAGTCTGACTGCACTATAGGAATCATAGAACGGCTTAAGTTGGAAGGGGCCTTGAAGTATTTCATTGCAACAGCCCTGCCCTGGGCAGGGACGCCTCCCACTAGACCTGGTTGCTCAAAGCCCCATCCAGCCTGGCCTTGAACTTCTCCAGGGATGGGACATCCATAACTTCTCTGGGCAACCTGTTCCAGTGCCTCACCACCCTCACGGTAAGGAATTTCTTCTTGATATCTAATCTAAATCTCCCCTCTTTCGGTTTAAAACCATTACCCCTCATCCTACCGCCACACTCCCTGATAAAGAATCCCTCCCCATCTCTCCTGTAGGCTCCCTTTAGGTACTGAAAGGTGCTATAAGGTCTCCCTGGAGCCTTCTCTTCTCCAGATTGAACAAACCCAACTCTCTCAGCCTGTCTTCACAGGAGAGGTGCTCCAGCCCTCTGATCATGCAGACATCTCAGTTTGGGTGATGGCAGGTTAAGTAATAATGAAAAATTTCTTTTGAATTGCAACTCTGAGTAATATGTGGCAAAAAATTCAGGGAATGAAATTATCACAAATTTCTCCCAGGATTTTAGGTTTGGTATATAGATAAAATAATCCATTTCGAATACTTCAGTAGTATCATAAAAAAACCCCTCCAGGGTACATATGCTTAGCCGACTGCATCTTCCTGAGTGATATTTAAGTCAGTTGATACGGGAGTTGGTTATGGCCAACAGATGGCCCAAATATTGCTTACCTGTAATTAGGATATTTTATTTTTCATTTATATTTCATGGCTAGATGTTTACACATCTTATACTGGAGAAATCAGCTATTCCTGCCATGATGCTCAATTAAAAAATTGCTGCTTTCTCTGCGCCTTCCATATTCAGAATTGAAATACGTATTGTGCACAGTTTATATTGTACAACATATGCTTAGATAATCTCTCCAGTCTGACCTTGAAGCATTACTTGTTATCTTCAGTGGGGCCTCATTTCATGGTGTCAACACCATCATCAACTATATAACACATCAACAAGCTACATAGTATTAAGGTTATTAGCACCAGTTGTTGTTGTTTTTTTTTTAAATCCATGTAGTTTCAAATCGTTTTGATGAAAATGTTTCCAAAGGCAAAAAAGAGATGCTCTCCAGTTCTACCACATACATCATACCTTAAGATCTGATCACACATCCTCTGCATGGTCAGATGCTAAAATATTGACTGCTTCTCCATACGAAGGAAAATTACTTTTTAAATTCTGAATGCCTCTAAAGTAAACAGTGCCTCACTCTTTGCTCTTTTCATGTTTTGACAGTTACCCTGAGGAGTTATTAGCACTGAAACCATCAGGCCTGTTTTACTGTCCTATATGCAATTATTCATGCACATGTCCATATGACTGTTTTTTAATCTCTGTAAAGGTCATAGTTCTTGACTTCTAATCAGTCAAAATATATTTATGCCAGAATTGCATGTATATTTGAGCGTCTTGTTAAAGCCCTCACAGATAAATTAAACAGACACTATATTACATTATCTGATCAGTATCTCACTGGTGTCTTCAAAAATCAAAATCTGATAGAGTTGTTGAATAGTATGAAAAATATTTTGTATTGTAGAAGATTCACACAAGATGTATTGCAATACCTCTGTTTACTGTATATTTTGCAATGAGTTTCATTTGTTCCTGAATTTTTCAGTCCATCCTCCACAGGCTTACCTGATGTAGCCACAGTGAATTCTATTCTTCTGGTTTTACCAAGCCTTTCTAATAGTTCATTTCCTCAACACTGACATATTTATTCTTCCAACGCCTCTCAAGGGATACCTTTTGCCAAAAATCTGTATGGGAAGAGCTTCATATGGCACAAAGACATCTTTAGGTCAAAAAATGTACACGTCCAAATGCTGAACTATATGAATCTGGATTGCAAAAATACTTAATTCCTAAAACCAAAAATTCCAAATACACAAATAACAGGGCATTACAGAATGCTTGATTATATCAATGTTCTAGCTTTCTCCTGAGTTTTGTGGCACCGACATCAGTCAAAAATATATTGTTTTCTAGAAAATATGTCTGCCTTTTTTCCCAAATGTGCCATGAAATACATACAGTATTCCTAAAGCTCATATTTCTTATAATTATTACATTAATAGATTTATATAGATTTATAGTAACTAGTTAGTATAATCAGAGCTATTATGGAAAAAAATCTTTTAAAAAGATGAAGAGTGGTGAATTGAAGAGATTCAACTATAGGCAAATAATTGAAAGTTAGTCTCCTAAAGAAGTTCTAGACATAATGCAGATGTACAAAAATATTTGAAAGTGAAAAAAAAAAATCTGCATTTATTTCAAATGCTTTTATTACATTTACTTTTCTAGTATTACACACTTCAATAAAGCAGCAAAGATAGTACTATGACATCTTTTTAACATGTACCCACTGCTTAAAGCCCTTGCTCTTACAAATGAAAATTATCAGAAAATCAGCCTCGTTACCTGTGGAAATAAGGCTTATGCAAGAGTAATAGGTCTGTTTGTCTGTTTTTCTGTCTGTTGGTCCTTCCTATGACATCTTTCAGATCTGATGGCTAATTTTAGTCCAACGTGACAGGTTGGACTAAATAAAAGACTCGGGTGTATCACCTTCCTAAAAATTACATAAAAATGGACATAGGGTAGATGAGAGAGACCCAGATTTTCCCCAGGCAAAAGGCAATCATTACTTCTTGCTTTCCCATTCCCAGAGGCAGCCACATGCACACAGGCCTATCATTTAACACGGGGACAGTTCCAACCCCAGCTTTTCTTTCTCTACTGTACAGAGGAGAAAGGGTGCACAGGAAATACATAACATTTGGCCAAAAAGAAGTTCTCCACAAGAAACTGGGACTCCTGTTAGCTTTCTGGGGATGTACACAAACGAAGAATCAGCTATGGTGTTTAAACTGCCTGGAGTCATTAAGGATAATGGTTATTTTATTTTCACTCTTTGTGCTATTGTTTTCTTGTATTTTCAGAGAAGCAAAGACAAAGTTTATAACACATTAGAATAAAGAAATCATTCGGATCTTACTACTTTACTTAAAACTACCTACACTCTATTTCATCCATTTATTCATGTATTGGATGTTAATAAATCACAATTTTAATAAAAGGTTGAGCTATAATAGTTACATCACAGAAGAAGATAATAATAATAATAATAATAATAATAATTAATAATAATACCACAGGGATAGGTGGTAACATTGCAGAATGGTCCATGATGAAAAAACAATAATATGTGCAAAATGCCCCTCTCTTTCTCTCTGGATGTTTTAAAAAAAAGTCTTTGGGCTAAAAGTGAGCTGTATATGGGAATGCAAATATCGTCAACCATTATTGCTGGAAGATAAAGGACGTGCACCATTGAAATCTTATAGGATTAGAGAAGAAAATTTTGGTAAACAATCTTTGTGAGATTTTTACTGAAACCCATTTAAAATAAACTAAAATTACAGAAAAGCAAATTTTTGTATCCACTATAGTGAAAATCTCATTTTCTCTCTAGGGTTTTATAATTCTTTGGTTAATTACAGAAAGGAAAAAAAATTACTATAATTCTTTGTAGATAAAAAAAATTGTAGAAAAAAAGATATACGTATATATTTTTAAAGATCAGGACTAGAATGTAAGACTGCCTTTTGATATATACCTTCAGTAATGTTTTCTGAAACGAGTGAGAGGCCTTGAGAATGGATTTTGTTTAGGTCATGAATCTTAGTTTTTTAGATGAAGATGGTCTTTGACGAATCAGAAATTACTTTGTGAAAGAGTAGGAAGTTGTGGAAATTATTAAACCTGCCTAGGAAACCGCTGAAGAACAGACAACAGTGAGGATCTTTAACAAAGAAAAAGTTACCTTTTTTTCATACTTTCCATAAAAGTATTCAGCCGATTTGTTCTTCATCTGTCTGGAGAGCTTAAGAACGATGGGTTTCTCTGGTATAAGTGAACCTGAACCATTGTTAAGTTTCTTCTAGAAAGAACCTGTGTACTTACCTCCCCAAATTCACTTTATTGTGCATCCACTTTGGTTATTCTGGTTATACTATACTTAGTACAAAGGCAAGAAGAGCAAGAAAATGAAAACTGAAACACATCGGCATTACATATGCCTTTCCACCACCAAGTCACAGCTTGCTGATGACCCCACGTCCACAGCCACATGTACCATAGTTCTTTCTTTACCTCGTGGAAAGGATAACGTTTTAGCAATGCCTTTCCAAACTCCGGCATGTATGCTGTCAGTAAGGGAGCAATGATGTAATTAGGAATAGGTCTGTTCTGGCAAAAAATCATGCATTTCATAAGTGTGGGTTAACAGCACGCCTATGAGTTATACAGCGTATTTCCTGCAGTGTGTTTGTGGTCCATATAGGTTTTTTGTGTCTGTTGTACAGTATAAGAAAACTATTATTGGTAGCCAAATCCTTTAATTTCAGTGTTCTTTAGGTTTTTAAAATCCTGTGCATTTCAATGGGATCGAATTTCACTTCTGATGCCCATAACAATACTGAAAGAATTTCACTTCTGATGCCCTTAATTCTAACACAATACAGGGATTTCATGCATTAACAGAAACAAAAACTAGTAAGACTAGTATCTTACCATTCTCTTAAATAGATAAAAGATGGAAATGTAATGTTCGGTAACACCCAATGGATTTTTTCTTTTTTTTTTTTTTTAAAGAACGTTTGATATTATAATGCCAGGTAAACATTGCTTTAAAACTTTTACTGTAACAACAGGGAGGTTAAAAGACTCAGATTTATTCATCTATTACTTTCCAGTGACAGCAGTGGTTATTTATAGTAGGAAGATGGCAGCTTTTAAATCTATAATTTTTTTGGGGTGTTATAATTCAGGGTCATGTTATGGTTAAAACTGTATGACAGGGAATGGTATGTCCAAATGCAAAAGCATCAAATATGATAATATTTCATACTTTCCCATGTTAATGAAACTTTAAAAAAATAACATCACAGAGGCAGATTAAGAGATGTAATTTCTCTGTAGTTTGACTACAGCTAACTTTTTGATACTTGGTTCTGAATCACAATGTTTTTACTTCAACAATTTATGTAGTGATACTATTATATGAACAATGAAATAGAAGACATAAAGCAAATGAGAGCCATCAGGAATTAACTGTTCAAAGTCTGCTTTTTCTCTGATTATCCTTAGCACAAAAGTAAAAATTAAAATATTTAACCACCCAAATTAGTAGGTCAAACAGGTAACAACCATGATCATCTGAATTTTCATTTTATACAGTCAAAAGAAAAATGTTGGATCTTTTCTTGAGCACACAAATTCCAGGATTTGGTCAATTCTGGAATTTGTATTCATAAACCATAGCTGAGATAGCCCTGGTCAGGTGTTTTAAGATAAAATCTTGGATAAGCCAGCATGTCCTCGTCTTAAATTTATATTCTTTGTACTATAACAAAGTATAAAAAGAACAGAGAGTCTTTCAGGTAACCAAGTCACACATTATTAATGCTAATACAACGAATTTCATCTGAAATTTTAAAGAGCATCAATACAGGAATTTGTGTCTAATTGAGCAATAAATTTTAAAATTACTTACAATTCAAAATTTAATAAATTTAAGGAGTCTCAAAAGTTCTTTTGGGAAGTGAGAAAATTTGCATTTGAAAGACAAGCAAAAAAATTTTTCCTGCTACTAAAAGGGTTGAATAATATACTACATGTGTTTTTATGTAAGATCTGTCTCCTATTTACATACGGAATAACAATTAAAAACCCTCAAAGCACAGAAGATGTTAAATTCACAATTTGAAAACTTTGCTGCTCTTTTTATTTGAAATGGTACTGAATAGGGTTTACATTCAATTTTGTATAGCACATCAATGCCAGACAAGCTTTTGAACGTTCTAAAATTTAAAAAAAAAAAAGATCCCCCCCCAAGTTTTTGAAGTGTTTTTCTTCCTCATTTTGTTTGGCTTTCTAGATTTCCCCCTTTGTGTATTTGATACAGTGAATCACAATTCTTTCCAACATCATAGCTTTGTGAAAGGGCTATATCTGTTTTATCCTCTTTCCCATCTATTAATTCTCCAAGCAGCACGCTAACATTTATGCCACTCATTAAAGTTAGTTGAAGTGCATGCATCCTTAGCCCATCGATTCAGTTTTGCTAGCAAAAGCATAAAAAAGAAATTACATTGGCAGTTTTTGAAGAAAGGATGATATGTCAGGAATCCCCACTGTTACTAGTTATAACTACAGAGTGGTAACTACCATGCAATCACCCCTTTACTATCACCCGTCATTGAACTTTATAATTTTTACAAGAGAGGTAAATGGTGTTGATTATTTGAGGGTGAGAATACAGATGCAACAAGGTAAAGGCTGGATGAAGATGGACGAAGGAGGAATGAATATTGGTTAACAACTGGAAGAAGAAATGAGGAAAAGGGGGAACAAAAGCAAACAGTGAGGTAGGCATGAATCCAATCACTATGAAGCAGAAATTGCTTGGTGGGTTAAAAAAAAAAACAAACTTCTGGTGGAGATTTTCAGAGTTACAGGAGGAATTCAGGTTGGCAGCCATCACTGCACCTCACAAGAAATTGTGAACAATATCAAAATATTTGTTTTGGTGCATAAAAAAGTATTGAAGCCGGAAGGCACTGAAAATCAAGGGATTCACCCATAAACCAAGAAAGTGACATGCTTTTCACTGGCTACTTCCTTTTGTACATCCTTGATTTAATTCAGTTTGTATCCTTCAGAGTGATTTTTTTTTTTCCCAAGTGCCTGCAATTAGGCTTCAATATGTGCATGGAAGTAACTTCACTTTTAGCTTTTTTCAGTCCTGAGATAATGCCCACTCTCCAGGCCAAATCTAATGGGTCCTAGTTACATGCACCTGAGCAGGCTTTTCATGAATGGGCAGCAGTGGAGCACAAGAGAAATCAGCCACGTTACTTTTATTCAAAAGCAATGTAGGTGGTTTGCATTCTCTGTTTTTACGTTGTAGCTTAACTGGTAAAAGAGTCATTGAAGCAGTGGCGGAGCGGGGTGGGTGCGCGTGTGTGTGTCTAATATTGGTTGTCCCACTCTCAGGAGCCTCTTACAACACAAACTACAGCACAGTTGGTCAGAAATCTCATCACCCTTTGTGAAAACAGGTCGTTACACGTGTAGAACTGATGAGGACAGAGGGACAAAGCCCCAAAAGGACTGTTCTTCTTCTGCACAGTAGTCACGCATTTTTGCCAAAAGGCAAAGATGGATAAACTTTTCAGATCTCTCACTACTGTCTATCCACGTTGCATTGAGCAGGATTTATTAATTAATTAGCATAGTGTATGAAGCAGGGAGCATCCTGCTGACTTTTGAGCCACCTGTTTATGGTATCTAATTCCTGGTGTTGATGGCATGACTTCAATTTTTAAACTTTCAGTCAGGTTGTTGCGGACAACAGAGTATTTTAATATATGGCATTACTTATTTGGCAAATAGTAGCAGATGCTCTGGATCTTGTGTTGGAAGCTGATTTCTATTTATTCCTTTGTAATTCTCATAGAAATAAGTAGAACGTGGGTGTGAGCATTCATATTTTACAAGTTTAAATCAAAATATATTTTAATTATTGGAAATAAATCCAAATATAGTGCAGGAACTAAATGAAATAATGTTTTGGAATGGTTGTAAATTCTGAAGTCATCTGAAATTACATGACTGACATCCATCTAATAATTAATGATATTTGAAAAAATAATCGTGAAATTAACATGAAATTGCTTTACTTTTTCAATGTTTGTCAAAGCTTTCTTTTTTTCCTTAGTCTCCTGATTGACTAGTATACAAAATGGATTCACAACCCAAATATTTTTTTTCCTTCTAGTTATTTTAAAGGTATTAAGAACAATCAATCTTTACATACTCACAGATGTATCAAGTAAGCAATAAAAATGATTAACAGTAATATCATAAAAATACTTCAGAAGCCTACTCTGAAATGTATATCATCTTGCATGCAATACTGATCAATTAATAATTTGTCAGTAGTCTGATATTTATTTAATATAACCTTTACACCAAATCTGATTTTCAATAGCATTTAATTAACCTGTGCAATGACTGCAGTTGTGTACATACATTAAAAATTTGTAAAAGTAATGGTCAGTTAGGCAGCAACCACTATAATTTGTACATACAGTGACATTAATTATGCTCTCAAATTAGGCACATCATTGCTCTGGATGGTGTAGAAGTCAGACCTTATAGATTTATTCCCTTCAACTTTTCACAAACATTTCAAAGTAATATCTATACATCGTGAAATTAATTTTTAGTCCAAAAGAGCTATTTTTTGAGGTAAGTTTGAACCAAAAAGAGCCATGTAAAATAAAAAAAATAAACAGCATGTTTATTAAATGTTAATACTTTTTTCTAATAGTGTTAATTTTTCTATAAGAAAGTGAAAATCAAGGTAAACAATTTATAAAGATAGTTTTAAACATTTATTTGGAAAGGGTGGTCTTTTACCTCCGTAACAAAATACTGTCACTTTATGAAAAACAATCTATGTGCTATTTTACCAAAAATGTCTCTGTTAACTTTTTAAAGATTGTCCTTTTTACCTGCATTTCCATTACAGTCGTTCCCCCAGCAGTGTTGCGGATTTTAGCTCTTCCCTCACACTCCTTTCATGAATGTTTCACAGCCTGTGACAACATCATGGGCTACTGTTGAAGAGAAGTTAAATTCTGAGGTTTTGGTTTGCTGTGGCTGACATACTGTCACTCTCTCTAGCATTCAAATAGTCTGTCGAAAAGTGTGGGACAACTCATCAGAAGTTGCCTAATATTCAAATGACATCCCTGAGTTGGTTTATAGTGAGTTCCCACTTAAGAGATTATTTTTAAATCCATGAAAGCAGTGTTTATGATGAGGAATCAGCAGATGGACTTTATGGATGAGACGCGTGGCCACCAAGAAACGGCTTAGTTACTGTGAGTTACCTTTGCAATAACTGGGTTTTTTTCCTGGACAAATTACTAGTGTTTTACAGAGTAAATTTGTGGCCTCTGTTCCTGACCAAGCCAAGTTAACCTCACTCTCAAAGTTAGGTAGGGCCTCCACAGATATGGTTTCTTCAGGTCAGTTCTCTAAACTGTCTGAAATGTTTTGTTGCCTGGGCTTCTTTACATCCTGAGAGGGATGAGCTGGTAAGATCTTTAATACTGATCATGTATTTCTCCTTAGTGAGCTTGTTAGCAATAATGCGTTTAGGTTTAAGTTGATCAGAAAGTTTTAATAAGCACAGGTAAGAATATGGGGAAATAGACAAGGAGCGAGAAGGTAGCAGCATTGACCGGTCATTACAGTTGACTTTGGGGACCGTCACCTACCAAAGGCAATGCCTTGGTCAATATGAACTGCCCATTTTGGTAGTCAACTCCATTTCTATATGCAATTATATTTCCTGCTTTCTGGTTCACAGCTGCAGAGGTTTATTCTAAGGTGGTCTGTGAGAAGTTTTCAGTCCAGAAGGAGGACAGAGCATCTTATAGAAGGCTCACTGCATTTTAACTTACAAAGTGAAGTCAGTTGAATAAAAAAAGAAAAGAAAGAAATATTATCAAGCTCCATATTTTGTAATTTGAATACTATATGAACAGAAAATTTCTAAAATCAACCCCAAGACTTAGTTTAAAATTAATTCAGTCAAAAATGCAATTTATTGAAATGGTATTGAAATTCATGTCTGTTGTGCACACAGACACCGTCAGAGATATAGGAACCAAGACTAGCTATTTTTAAAACTTGATAGGAGATTTCAGTCCTGCAAAGTTTGGTATTTTTTGCTAATGAGATTTTAAAGTTCAATGAATGTTCATTGTGTTAGTTACATGTCATCCATGCCCTGGACTGTACTGAAAAACATAACCCCTTGCTATTTTTTATTGGCATTCTCAGTTGTTATTTTTAAAGGCACAATATTTTATTCTGCAGTAGAAGAGTCTGCTTCTACCATGGAAGCATTCTTTAAGTACTATACAATAACAGAAATTAAATAAAATACTAGTGTATAAAATTATATAGTTTCTATAGTTTCAAAATTACATTAGACCCTCAAGGGATAGAAAAAGCATTTGAACACTACCTTCATTTTCCAAGGCAGCCTGTTCTGTGAAATATGAATGGATAACCATGTGGAATTTAGGACTTTGCAAAACGCAACATACAGCTTCAGGCCTAAAAAAAAAATAAAAAAATAAAAATCACTAGGTTCAATTCAGAGGTAAATCTAAGTAAATCTAAAGGGAATTTCAGTTGGAATGGTTTATATTCTTCTGCTATAAAATGTCTGAAACACGTTGTGGTGGGTTGACCCCAGCCACCAGCTAAGCCCCCACCCAGTCGCTCACTCAAACCCACCCAGCAGGACAGGGCAGAGAATTGCAAAAAGTGAGAAAAACCTTATGGGTCGAGATAAGGACACCGTACTAAGTGAAGAAAAAAAACCCCAAGAAACACAAAATCAAGTGATGCAAAAACACTCTTTGCTTCCTACCAGCAGACCAATGCCCACCTGGTCTCTGAAAAAGGAACACTTTGGAGAAACTCTCCCCTGTTTCTGTTGCTGAGAGTGATGCTCTGAGGTGTGGGATATCCCTCTGGTCACAAATCTCACACATGGCACCATACGGGCCACTATGAAGAAAGTTAACTTTACCCAAATCTGACTTTACCCAAAAGTTGACTATACCCAAAGTTACACAGGAAACGCCTTCGAAAAATAATTCACTAATCTAAAGGTAGATGAAGCCAAATTAGTAGAACTTCAAGACCAAAAATGACAGAAAATGACTGTTAGTGGAGGCGGTAGATGACACAAGGATTTGAGAAGTCAGAAGTTAAGGCAGGGTACTCTCTATGTTTCCTTTTCTCACACTTTCTTTTGGAAACTGACATTCAAATTAAAACATTTGGGTCATCTATGCAACGTTGTCAAGCTTTATATAGGCCTAGAGAACCTAATTCAGTATAAGGAAACCAAAGGGAAGTAATATCCTTTATGCCGTCTTAGATTTTTGCAGCAAAACGTAGCTGTTTTTTTTCAAATAACTTGGTTGATATAAAAAAGAATGTTCTTTATCCATACTGGATAATAAAAAGCCCAAAAGAGAGAGGTTGGCTCAAATGGCAGCCCAATATATGGTATCTTAAATTCGGTATTCTTTCCAGTGTCCTTTTCTCTCAGTCATCCATTTGTATGTTCTATTTTTGAACTATTTGTTTATTGGAAATAATCATCTGAGTGCAGTATAACTAAAGCATATACAGTCAAGCAAAACAAGCTCACCTGTTCCCAATGCTGAGGCATAGAAAGGATATCTATTAAAGATCTGTAGCAACTGATAATGTCTCTGCTCAGTGAAAGGCTGAAAGCAAAGGGAAGAATAAGTGAGTCTTCCCATTTGATTTAATGAGTAAATGAAAGCCAGCACCCCTGAAAAACACTGGAGCATATAATGACCTCAGTTTGTCTGAACTGGGAGGAGCTCAGCGAGATGGACATCACTGGCTTTTATTATAATACATGAATCTTAAAACTATTTTAATCACAAATTGAGGAACAAATTTTACAAAGGTTTTGCAACGTGAGTTACCTGTGTGAAAGACACAGAAGGAAGATTCAAACAAGTCTGTGTTCACTCACAGAAGTGTTCCTCAGATCCGTAAGCAGCAGGTTGACCTGCAGCAAGAAATGAGATGAAGCAGCTGTGGGAAAGCAAAAGCACATACCATGTACCTGACCAGCAAAGATGTTCAGTCTTTACCTTACAGCACAGCAGTTAATGGCAAACAAAGGCTGAGAAAAGTGGTTTGTACTGTACACTTTCACAACTAGAAAATATCAAATGTTTATATCAGTCAGGCAAGATGTTAAAAGTGTGATATCCATACACACCTTTCTCATTTGACTTTATACATATCTTATTTTAAAATTAATACATGTGAAGCCTTAGCTTATAATTTCCAAACTCTGGGTTATAACTTATATGTTCTTTCATTGACAATTTATTTTATCTAATTATTTAAAATTTTTTTTCAACGGAAATAGCATTTGGAATTCTGGCATTGCTATAGCACACACAAAAATTGGTCAAAGCATATAAAATGTATTAAACTCATATGAAGTATATTCAGTTCAATGACAACAGCCGGGACAAGAAACTCTATATAAATATATATATCCTAAATGATAGTCTTTGCTTGAAGAAATCTACCCATCTTACCTCAAGGACAACAGGACACCCTTGAATTTTCACTTCTGTTCTTTCATACAGTTGTTTTTCTGGACATTGACATTGCTGACACGAAGTTACTCATCCGATGACATGCCCTAACAAAAATAACAGTATTTTCATGTTAATTTTTTCAATTCTTTCAAATTATTCACCTTTTGAAGAGGAGGCACCTCTCAGAACAGTCGTTCACTTCACTAAGTAAACTTAGCAGCCTTTGTGCGCAGCCAAATGGTACATACTCGGCCCCTGAAAAATGGCTGCAAAACCAAAGGAGAAAAGCTGAGTGTGCCTTTCTTGCATAAAAAATAGGTAAGATCTCTGACTAGGTAATCAGCCAGCGATAGTTTAGTCTTATATTATATCTTTAGATGTCTGCTAGTTATTTTCTAGATTAGTTTCTAGAATAGCTTCTGGAATGGGTCTAAAGTCTGTCAGCATATAGTTTAATCAGAAACAATTTCTCA
>JAOXNO010000041.1:60574473-60647325 GCA_028565335.1 Limnodromus scolopaceus | reverse complement strand
CAGTTGTTCTGGTTTATGGACAAGCCAGAAGAAATGATGGCAATTCAGACGGTCACCTAGCAGTGAATATTTGAGGAAGTCACGGTCCCGTAGCTCCCCGTGTGTTTCCTGGGGCGCTCCAAGGGCTTGGCAGTCACGGAGAGGTCCTTCATTTTGCCAAGAGCTACCTCCCCCCGTTCACATGCAAAGGCCAAGTACATGTGCAGTTGCCGCACAGGAAATTTATAGAGTCTTTCTCAGCAAGTAGCAAAATTAGCCTCTTCACCTTTCTCAGATCTGTGTGCTGCATCTTTTCTAAACAGGTAAAATCCCTTATATTAATGGTGTTCCTTGGGGAGCATCTTTTCCCTGGTACTCTTTCACATCATATCATCCTCTGGGCTCAAAGGCCATGCAGTAATTAAACCCAGAGAGCGACCTTAGCAGGGAAAGGCTAGGATGTATTTAGGATGTATTATATTTAAATTCTGGATATGTAAAAGAGGGTTTTTTACAGTATAATCTGCTTCTAACATTGATATTTGTCCAAAAGCAACATATGCACTGAGTTTCTGAAAAACTGTTTTTATGCTGGATTTCAATAACTGTGAATATATGATTTATATTTGTATTAGAGCGAGGTACTGTATTCAACTCTCCTCACATATAAGAAAATATCGCCATCTGTTGCTCCGTGCAGTAAGTGCAGCTACTTTCTACAGATGCTGTTTTTCCAACCAATTTTCATTGCCCTCTTTGTACCTCTGCTGTTACAAGAATTCAATTGTTTTCAGAAAAAGCTGGGCAATTCCTGTTTCACACTAGAGTAGCTTAATGAATTTCAATGAAATTACATGGTAAAATGTTGAAAGAAGAATAATACATTTATTTTTCAGTAATGGGGTTGGTTAAGGATTTATAGGAATTATGTCATTGAGCAAAGGGTGATTTCTTTAATTGTTAGAGTCTAGCTGTTAGGGTGGCTAACTGTAGGGCTGCTGAGAAAAAAATAACAAGTGGATTTAGTGCTGTCACTGTTACTTAAAAATCCTTGACTCTTACCTTGATGCTATAATGAAACAAATGGCCTGAGGTGACTATTGTGGAAACAGTTTAGAATTTGGAATACAGAAGAATGTGGAAAGAAGAGTAATCTTATTCTAACACATGCTCTTTCTGAATTTATAATACATAATATCCAAGAAAAGCTTTTATATTTTTATATATTAACATTTTCTTTTTTTTTTTTTTTCACTCAGATATTAGGCTCACCATTTAATCTTTTAATGGCCAAGAAAATAAGCAAAAAAAAAAAATCTATGCAAATACAAAAATCCTTCAACTGCAAATAAGATGTATGGTGTCTACAGTCTTCTGCTTTATTCACAATTTATTCAAATTAGCTTGCATCCTTCTAATTTCTCAGGTCAAGTTGTACTGTATTTTTTTTTTTTTTACCAATAAAAGTCACACACAAGCAGTATATGAAAGTATAGAAGACTAGAGAAATTTGGTTGCATTTAGGAGGACTGTGGGTCTTTCAAACTCACCCATCTGCATTTGAAACTTTACTTTTGAATTCTTACAGATTGCACCTGATGAAACAGAAGATGGGGCAAACTAGATTTCACAATAGGAAAGCAAAACTCCGTGAACAGTGCAAGTTTAACTCATTCTCTCAAAAGCATTTTTTCCTCATATTCCAGTTCTGACTTTCTGATTAAATGTCTCCCGCTTTACCTTCCCCGTCCTCATCCTTCCTGTTCTTTTTCAGTCTTCTGCTAGCTCCTGATTCCAAACCGCACCTTATTAATTTCCTCTAGTTTTGATCTACAACTTCTTGAAAATTTGATGAACAGTATCACTCAGCATGTGAAATTACAAATAGTTCAACACTGATGCCAGCTCAGTATTGTTATTTTTGTTCATTATGTGTTCCTTCCAAAAGGCACAAGCAAAATACCTTGTTTACAAATATGGGCAGCACGGTCTCATCAGTCTCCACAAGGCTTTGATTCACAAAAGCTACATTTAGGGATGGTAATCTACAACTTGTCCATTGGGCACTGAATTACTGTATTAAGTACAGAGGCAATCTAGGAAGATTAGCCTCATTAGATTACAGCTAATCTTTGTGGATAGTCACTGCAGAAATACCACGATAGTGTGAAATCTGTATGTATCTGCCTTTAAAGTATTTTATATATCTTTCTCTGTTATGCTAAAATTTACGGATCACAGCTGCTAATACGACAGTTCCAGATTACTTACAGATCATGATCTAAATAGTTTTCTGTGTTGTCACTTCTTTCTTCTGTTTCTTCCTCCAGCTCCTTATTTTTTTTTCCTTCTTCAAAAGTAGTAGAACATCTGTCCACAGAAGGTCTGGCTCCAGCTGTACTTGCCTTGCACTTCTATACTGAGCTATAAATGCAAAGAGACATACAGCTGTCACTAGATACTTTTTTGTTATGGTTATAAAAGATCAGCTACAAAAACATTGCTAGATTATTGACAAAAATGAACTTGCAGTATTGCATAAAAATTGGTAAGAATCTTACTTTTTGAAGGAAGTGTGATAATTTTAAACATTTATCCCAACGTTACATTCTCCATAATGCTTTCGGAACTTTTAAGATATAGAATCATAGAATCATAGAATGGTCCAGGCCGGAAGGGACCTCCAAAGGTCATCTAGTCCAACCTCTCCGCAGTCAGCAGGGACACCCCCAACTAGATCAGGTTGCCCAGGGGCTCATCGAGCCTCACCTTGAATATCTCCAGGGAAGGGGCCTCAACTACCTCCCTGGGCAGCCTGTTCCATTGCTCCACCACCCTCACAGCAAAGAACTTTCTCCTAATCTCCAATCTAAATCTGCTCCCCTCCATCTTAAAGCCATTATGATTGGACCTTTTCCCCCTGTCTATATCCTAAACCCCAGACCTGAAGATTAATTCTGAAACACAGATACTAGCAAAATTATAGGATTATTCTAAGTGTACATTGTGAGATCTGAATCTATTTTACCCACCTCTGTAAAGTACTTTTGTTCTCATTTTCTGCTGTGCCTGTACTCTGTTGTTATCCTTACCTTTTCTCTTACTGACCTTATGAGAGTTACATATATATTTAAAGGAAGATGACTTTTAATACTGCCTGCTGTGCATAGGTTTTCACCGTGATCTTAAACACTGGTTTTTTAAGTAGCAGGAGAACATCTGTGAAATAAATGCTTGTTTTACAGCCAGGGTAAATAAGAAACAGACATGTAAATAAGACAGCACACTTGTACCGTAGCTGAGTGGAAGTCAGTCTTCTGGCTTTCTTTAATCAAGCTTTTATGAAGTGAAGACTTACCTTATTCGCAATCTGAATTTTAACATTTTCTTCAGACCTGTTTTTTTTTGGTTGTTTCGTTGGGTTTTTTATGGTGAAGAAGGCCACATCCTTAGGGATAAAACACAAGATTTATTTTCCTTCACCTCAGCAGTAAAGTTGCATCATTTATTTACAGTTTTGTCACCGTTGAACTTAATGACTTATTTAGAAGTGACACACAAAGAATATTACTATCTGCTTATTATTTTAACAAAGCTACTACCTATGACTTAACCCTTCAGTTCCCAGCATCTTGCAAGGTTGTAGCCTGGTAACTAGTCAGCACTTCCACATAAAACGGGAGCCAGATCCAGAGGATGACGTACACATCTAAATGAGATTCAGGGACACATGTTCAAAACTTGATCTTGAGAACCTCCACACAAATTAAGCCTAGAAAAGCCAAAAGACAATAAATATGTCCTATTTCTTTTGTTACCACTCAAGATCGTTGCTGTGGGAACTCAAACAGGGCATGATACCTGCCAGAAGATTTCTGGTAAGACATGGTGTGGCAACAACATTTCTGCCTATTCTCAAACACCTGCTTCTGCCTGCTTAATGCCGCCGTCACGACCAAGTAAATTGTTTTGCATGCACACGTGCAAAAAATACCCCAACAAAACTTCCCATGACAGGATAATTTCACTGTTCTGGTTTAGAGAATAGTCCTACAAACAGTTGGACCATTAAAAAATGGTCACAAGTGGCTGAAAACAGAGCAATGGGAGGACTTTTTTGACTATATCCTTGATTCTGCACATATTTCCCTCGGCATGTAGGTGGATCCATTGACTGAAAAAAATGTTAGAGCAACACAAGAGATGAGGAGGACTATTTTTAGTAACCTTATAAAAAGAAAATTCAGCAACTTAACAAAGGAAATGACAACAAAGTCAAACGACTCCAGAATCTGTCAAAGTCAGAGGTGCAGAAGCTAGAACAATTCATTAATGCTCCATGCAAGAAGATCTGAATTATTTTAAGAGCACCGTATTTGCATTTTAGATATAGTAGAATGAACTAATTATGAAATGTATGCGTCAAAGATTTCAATTTCAGGCTTGACTTTACTTTGGAGATTAATTTTTTACTTTATCATTTTTGCAGGCAGTTCAGTGGACAGCCTTATTTGAATGTTACTCATTGTTCAGTGATGTATGAAGTGTATTTAATCAATGTGAAGAAAGTAATATTAAACTATTATCAGAAGCATCAAATGGTCTAAAAAATCTCAAAAGGAAGGTCAAAAGGTAACATCTGTGCTAACAATATGAGAAACAATGTATTAAACTGTATTTAACTTATTCTTTACATCCATGTCTTTCATGGCATAGACATTATCTTTTTTCACATAAAATTACAACGTAAAATGTGGGGGTTTTATCCCCTTGATTAAAAAGTTCATATATATAGTGGACCAAATACGTTTTCAATGTTCTGCTAAGAGACTATTTTAAAGTTGATGTGCATTTTAAATGGCTGGCTGCAAAAACCTTTGACAGGACAGTTCTTGTGGTCATCACTAAATCACTTGTCAGTGTGTTAGTTATTACAGAATCAGGTAATGGCCAACAAGGATGGCTATTTCAATAATTCACATTTCTGTAAGTATTGCAAACCCCTCTTTATTAAGATCCAAAGCTGATCTTAATAAAACTATCACATAAGCCTCTATTGTATCCTTTTTAATCTTTTCAGATCAAACGCAAAGACAAACATGTCATCTTAGTTTTGACAAAGACAACTAGACATAAGAAAGTATTTGTCCAAAAGTTATGAATGAGAAAAACATCGATTTTTGAGCCAGCAGTGCCAACCCTGTCATCCAGCGTTGCTCCATGTGAAGTGTAGATGGGATTTCAGTCCCAGTCCAACCAACGAACGGCCACCTTCTAAGACCATTTTCAGTGGGTGCCATAGGTTAAAATCCTGTGGATATAGAACCCGAAGTCGTTATCAATGCCACCACACACTTAACAGCAGTGGGTTAGGTTAGTGTGGAAACCACACCATGCCAGATGGAAAAGTTACTGTCCAAAGGAACCAAAGGTGTGCCAACAGGCAACACTTTTTTGACAAAATTGGACTGGAAATATTTATTTTCCATATTTATTGCCTCACATGCATGGATTGAATAAATAGTAATGGATCAAGAAATGTTAAAAAAATAATAATAAAAATCCTCCCAAGTCCTATACGGCTTGCACTTTCTATGTCAAGGAGAGCATCAACTCTAGCTCGGAAGTCGAGAAGTTACTTCTGAAACGGACAGAAGGGACTTGAAGGAAGAAACTATGCACATGCAAACTGTTGACAAGGTAAGATACGCTCAAAGGGTAATTTTCTATGTATGTTTGAACTAAGAAATAAATTCATTACCTAATAAAAAAGTGATGACATTTACACTCTGACTTTTGGAGTAAGTTTCTGATTAAGTTATGAGTAACTGAAATCTTTTCATTTGTTCTTTCAGTTAACTCTTTTCAAATAAATTCATTTTACACCATTATTAAAATGAATTCTGTCTCCTTTTTGTCTTTTTAGCACATTTGTTACATCTTATCCCATAAAAGCAAAAGTAAAGACATCAGCTGTTATCTCCATTATCTCCATTACTATCTCCATTACTTTACCTCCATTACTTGCATTTCCAGGCATAAAGCAAAAAGACTTCTATAGAGAAGACTGGGGACTTCTATAGAGAATGGTCTATTAAGAATGAGCAGTATTTCAAGTCATTAGTAAAAACGCTTTCAGTGAAAGAGCAAAACTTTTCTTGAATTTGATACATTTGCTTCAACAAACCTTCTCAAATTCTGCTTTGACTTAGTGTGTTGCAGAGAACGCCATGTATATTTACAGTCAACCTCACACAATATATTGCAAATGTTTATAAATATTTATAAAGAGTAATGACGGCCGATATACAAGAACACACAGGCTGACAGACAAAGGAAAATATTCCTATCTTCTCAACCTTGGAAGCAATGAACACACAAAAGCATCTGAAGTTTCAAAATAAGTATTCCACAGGATCAATTACATCTTATATATGACTTTCATTCTATGAACGCAGAAAATGTCTTTTAAACATCATTACCATGAAGAGTTCCCTTAGCTTGACTTGCAGAAATCAAGCATAACTCTTTTCAGGATTAGGGTTATACTTGCAGAATACTTTTCCTTCTAATTTGACGATCAGAGGCGATTGTACAACATCCCTGGTGGAAAGTACTATTAGAAATGCACCCGGCTACTTTAACAGCTTTTGATGTGACTGGCATTTCCCCCCTTCTTCCATGAGCGTTGAGCATACATAAATTATTGCTGTCTCCTTTTCCTCCCTTCATGTATTTTTTAACATGTATTTGAAGAGCTATATTTACATGTGAAGGCTACTAAAACTACACAGCCTGACAGACAGCAGTCACATACTCAAGCAGGCAACTTTTGATTCAATTCCTGATTAATTATTTTATTGAGCAAAGTTAATGTATCAAGTCTAGATTTAATACAGTTGTAAAATTTCACCATTTAGTGTCCGGTTTTGTCACCCTGAAACACTTCAAGATGTACTTACTCAGTGGTAATAGCAACAAGTATATCAACGTGACTAGGAACGGAGTTGCATTCTTCAAGCAATAAAACCACTGTTACAGTAATTTAAGATTATTAGGTATATTAAAAAAACATATCAAGTTGTTAAATGCAAATAAGTGCTACAGGTATGAAAGGCTATCAGTGGGCTAAGTTCATCCTGTGTTATTAAAGTACCTCTTATTGGTGACTTTATCTGATTTACAGATGAACATTGATGAAATAAACAATGGGAACAAAAGTTTCTCTTAAAAAATTAAACACCCACTATCATGCTGTTATGAAAATAGCCCTCTCTGAAAAAGGTGGTTTAGTATTAAAGGGCAATAGAGGAAATACCAAAGCTTCATTATATTTCTCATGATTTTTCAAAACCACAGACTATTTTAATTTTTTCTTTTTCAAGTAGCAACCTTCAAATGACATGTCTGCACAGCAAATTAAACCTACTCCACTTTGTTAGATTTAGCATAAACTAAAACTATCATAAATGCTATTTCTTCTTGTGCTGTAATTACCATATTAAATTCTCCATTTAGACGGATGTGAAACATGTATGTTACCTGGTTCAACAAGGGATTCTCTGATTTGGAATGTGCCCACTGCCCAAGTGTCATTGCCCCTTCATGCTACTTCTCTCTACAGGTGGGCAAAGTGAAAATCTGGATTTTGAAGCTTGAAGTCTGCATTATGTGCTGAGGATATTCAGATACAGCTTCCAAGCATTGTTGGAAAACATCACCTGTACTGTAACAACACCCTGATCCTGCAGCTGAATTTACTTTCAAGAACACACGACACATTTTTTTTCATCTAGGTCTACCATTCCAGCATTGATTTTTGAGCTTCATTTTAAATAGCTTCTTGACATAATGGACCACCGAGATGCAAAAATACATGACATATTAAAATAAATATTAAAGTGTTAATTAGAAATGTTAAAGTGTTAAATACTAAATATTAAATTGTACAGTAAAGAAAAAGATTGGCTGGTATGTATCACCTGCTTGAAATACTCAATTTCATGCATTTGCTTAAATTTATATTTGATTTATCACTTAAATTACTTAACAGAATGTTCTGTTGTCTTATAACATCAACTATAGCGACCACTTACAGACAGATTCAGCATATTAAATTTTTGCTTTAGGTTCTTTAGTATATAGATCTCAGGTTCATAAAAGTTCATTGAATGTCAGATGTACCTCAGTTACTCATCCTCGATCACTGAAATGCCTGGTATCAAAGCTAGAATTTGAGACGTATTTTTGAGGCATATATTTTTTATTAATAGGGAGGTTTCCTTATCTTCCATAAGTTTCTGTGAAATTCTACAGGCTTTAAGAGTCTCACTTTTATTCACTGAAATTTAGTTTAGGTATATAAGAATTTCAGTTTAATTCTCAGAAATTGTGAGATCTCCAAATCAGAATATAATTTACCTATGTCACTAGACATTCAAATTTTTAAAAGAAAGTATTAGGAAGATGTAGAAAATAAACAGAGTGATAGTCAAATGATCATGTTAATTTAACACCATCTCACGTTTAAAACAAAAGACAATCTTAAGTGAAGGATCTTAAGGAAATATCAATTAAGATACCTTCTGCTAGCTATTATTAAAGAAAAGCTCAAGAATATCCTGTATACTTGCTGTGATATTTGCATGGGATGAAGGGGCCAAGGAATGTTCACAAAGCCTTGGAAAAGAGCATTGCAAGGGCCCAGATCAAACAGAAGAGCTGAAAGATGCTGCACTCCACTAAGAAGCAGCTAGAACTTTTGTGCAATTTAAGTACAAAGAGGAAGTGCATTTTTGTGGATATATTTTCTTTCTTTAATTTTGGTTTAGCAAAACAGATATGAGATTTCATTTTGCTTTGTTTGCCGTTTGTTTTTATCTCCACACCTAAATATGGGCCAGAGTAATTGGAACTAGGCCAACTTTACTTCTAGAGAAGTAAAAGAAATCTGCTCTGGAAGCAGAAAGAAATAACTGAGAAAATGTGAGTTTAGTTATCCTATTCATTTTTTATTGAATTTCTTGAATTTGATCAAATACCTTCTGAGCAAAATTCAGAAGATATTTACTACTTTGGCAAGAAATGAAAGTCAACAATTGAAATGAACATAAAGTCTAGCCATAGGAAAAAAAACCACTTGAAATAAATGCATTTGAAAGTAACTGTAATTTAGTTCTCCTTAGCAAGTTGCTGCTAAAATTAGAGCCAAATAAGTGTAAACTGGCTCTGTTTAAATATAAAGTTTTGCAGCAACAAAAAAAATTGTCAACAGAAGGGCAACTGAAATTTAGACCCTCAGAATTTTTTGGTGTATAGTGGATATATTCAAGCTTGTTTTAGATATCTGGTGGTTCTTGATAGCATTGTAATACAGTTCACTTCATCATACTGCATGCTTTAGCCTGATGGACAAGAAACTGATCTATGTGAGGTGACAAATACTGTATACTGACCTTAGCATGTGGATGTGTTGCTTCAATTGGTTGATTTATGGCTTGACTTTTACAGATTAGTCCACTGTAATTAATAAGAATTTGATATAAAAATATCTTTTTTAAAAAAACCAGTCCATAGAGCTTCCTGCTGAGCCTGGCATTCTAGTTTTGGTGTGGATGGCCAAGATGAGGACCCAGATCACAACTGCAGTATTAAACCACTTTCTAGAGAGGAGTCCATTCTTGAAGATGCGTTTGCAAAGCTGTTTGAAACACTCATTCATTGAAGTTTTCTTAGAAACTATTCTTGCCTATGTTTATTATCATGACTTAGTGAGTCCCTGGGATGACAAACTGTTAACATATAGTTGTTTTTTTCTTCTCTTATGCACCCTTACAACAGTAGCAACAGGCTACTGCTTTTGGTGTATGAACATTTGAGAACTTTGGTCACAAAGTGCAAAGGAAGGAGGTGTATATATGGGATACAGTGGATGAATAGATAAAGCAATCCTGACACTAAGATGACAGATATGAAAGGCTTTGTCTAACTTCTCTTAGGGGATTTTAATTCATAAATGTTACTCTCCAATATAAAGAAAGGCAGAGAGCTAGGCTTTGGCTGAGCTGGGTTACTGGAGACTGCCCAAACTTTGATGTTGGATTTATTTTCAATAGGAAGCAGTGGTCACAAACGGTTAGTAAGACAGTCCTGTGGTTATCTCCTCAACCATACTGCGGAAAATAAGTGGCACTTTCTTCAAATCCCGGAAAGGGGAATATAAGGGTCTCTGACCTAGTTGTTTCATTCCAGGAGACTAGCCAGAATTGCAATAGGATTAAACAGCTGCATCCTCAGCCCAGACAAAATGAAGGCTAATCCATGTATCATTACCTGACAGTCAGTCTTGGAGAAATCCAAAGGTCCACTGTACCGTCCATATGACAATACAGTGAAACTCAGCGATTTAAATGAACCTTGCAAGTTATTTGAATTATTTGAAGCTACTATGTCAATTTTTAGTTTATGTTCGTTTTGATAGCTAATTGTTTTTACCTACTTGCCTTTGGGTGGAAAAAGCAGGAAAGTACCTAATATAAGACTCAGAGGCTTATATTATACATTCCTGATGTGTCATAGCTCAGCTCAGTAAAGCAGAGTTGTCTCAAATTTTTTGTCTCTAATGTCTGGATAAGATAAGGACAAACCATTCCACTTGTTAAATACATTTTATATAATAACCAGTAAAACTAGATCCAAACAATGTTAAAAGTCTGATTTAAATGAGAAAAAGCAATTCATTATGATCCTTATATTGATTTATTTAACCTACCTCTTATAACTCATAGCAAAGATTTATAATCTTAATCTCGATTTAAATTGTTAATACAGAAGTTTATAAGATGTCCTACAAAACCAGTGAGATGTCACACTAATTTGAGCAAGATTAGATAAATTACAGGTCATAATTAGAAAAAAACCATTTAAAATCATCCAAAGAGATAAAAGTTAGATAAAAATTACAGTTATGATGAATTTTCCTCATTATTATAACTTTCAAAATAAAAACTAAAAAAAACATTGAAAATTTACACTATGCTCACCAAAACCCCCATGAAGCTTAGTCTGGTTTTGATCCTTTTAAAGCACTATAACATTTCATAACAGCCTCCCAGTCCTCTCTTACCCTAAATAATAGAATGTGTTGGGATATGTATCAATGCACAGAAATTCATGAGTCCATCAGTCACATTTATATACATCTCTAATTCCTTAAAAGGGGACAAACTAATTATTTGTGCTAGGTTCAGTATACAGAGCCAAGACTGAAATTTGTAGTAAGAATTAATAGCAAGTTTTTAAAAGCCTAAAACATGCTGGAGATTGAAGTTACTGTTTGACTCCATATTTCTATTAGTTCTGGAATTATTGCAAAATAATCTCTCTTGAGCTAAGAAGAAACCTGAAGTTACGCTTTGCAGATGCTTTATTCATAGGAACGAATTCTGTTTCACAACAATTTTGTTTGAGGTTTGAAGGTTTCTTAGGTAAGTAGAGGAGGTAATGTAGGCAACACTGAATCTGCAATTATTTTTTTAATTTGGTATTGGAGTAAAAGATGTAAAAAAGAATATGTTTGTTTCGCTGTTCAGAAGCTGTTCTAGTGTAATCCTGTCAGTTTTAATTCCTTGAATTAAGTTGTTCAGATGAATGTCCTTGAACTAAGACCTAACACCTGCCTTATAATTTGTCAGCCACTCATTAATTTACATGCTTTATCAGCTGGAAATTAGTCCTTATCTTTTTAAATTTCTTCTGTTCCTAACAGCACTAGAAAGAGACTCTCAAACCAGACACTCAATGAGTCTACTCCACGTTTCTGTGAAGTTTCTGCCAAGTTTTCTGTGTTATTATTAATGAATATATTAGTTAATAATAATGAACATATTAACAGACATACGCCAAAAGTTCTTTGCAGAAAACCCTATGAGGCTGCCAAATTTCAATACCTGGTGAATTTTTATAGCCAGTTTATAAACTTTGTAGTTACAAACGAAAAGCTGACATATTTTAAACTATAATCAATTAATGGCTGCAGTTATAGTAACTATATATAAGCTAAAAAAAAAAATCATTAATTAATATTATTACAGAATCTCTTATGTTGTAGTGTCACCTGCCATTGAAGGTTTAGAAGCCTAATTTCTTGTGGCTAGCACTAGGTGGAGACAGTGATTCACACAATGCTTCCTACCAGGCACTTTTCTAGCTGCTGAACCACGGTTACTGCCAGCAAACATTATTTCATTTTTGTATTCAGTTTATTACAGATTGCAGGGTTACAATTGTTTGGGTGGTTTTTTTTAGTAGTTGTCTCAAAGAAAGTGAAATAAAATTACTCATGCTTCGAGTAGCTGGCAGGTCTCCCTGAATTTCTTTCACACACATGTATGCATATGTAAATCACAAAACTCAAGGCAAACTATAAACAAAGTACCAGAATTTTATTTCCAGGCTTAATATGTGTGAAATTTATTTAGTCACAGTAACTATGATCATATTTTGAGCCATAAGAAAAATCCTTACCCATGTTTTGAAATTTACTTTCTTAACTAGAAAATATATTCTCATACTTGATTAAATCAAGTCTTTGTGATATCAAGGATTCCTTTCAAATTCCTGGAAGTAAACAGAAAAATAAATCCATAAGTGTTAGCTTACTTTCCCCACATGAAGTCAATATATTGAGGTTACCAAAGTGTATTTAATTGGCCTTACCTCTGCACGGTCTCCCAATTAGCAGCTAGGGAGCATTCTCACACATCAGTCAGGAGCAAAGATTGATATCACACATCTCATCCCTTTCTGTAACTTCATATTAACCAGTTTTGAGCAGATAAGGAACTCTAAAAGAGAAAAAACAACAGGGAAAGATAATTGCATACAACTAAACAACTGCCAAGAGACCATTTTGCAGGTATTTTGGGTTAAAATTTAAGAGGTGGCTAGTGATTGAAGAAGGTATATGGCATCAGCGTGAGACAGCATGTAATTAGCAGAAAGTAACTACACAGTACAGTCTGCAAATCTGACATGTTTGAATTATAAAAAGTTAAAAACCAGGCATATAATAATTCCTTTTATTTAGGCTGCTGTTTAAGACAAAAGCAGCTGGAGTTCTTGTGCTGGTGTACTATCTCCCTATTGCCTGAAAGATGGGACCTCCTGGCAGTGACGTTGTTTTGACTAAAAAAATCATTTGAATACACTGAATGGGAGTGTGGGCTAATTTCCTAATGGCAATCAAACTTCAAATTTTGATTTTGGCTGAGCCTAGCTGTAGCTGACTGCAGTTTATGCAGCCACGTTGGGACAATACATAGGATCAAAAGGATCCTCTTGAAAACATCTGCTCCGGTTAGCAGAGCCATAGTAGGCATTTGGCAAATTCCACTAGCAGACTGCTGACATTTGATCACAAACTGGCTGGAATTAATACAGTCTGGGCTGATTTCTTTGGGTTTGTTTTTACTATTGCATCTTTCATAGACAAGAAGAGCTATAGATTACTGCTGTGCTGGTAGAAGCTGTTCATGACTTTTGCTCAACAGTGAGAAAGATGAATTGGCTCCACCTATCTGAGACACCTTCAAGGTATCCAGTTTGCTCTAAGAAGTGAATGCACTAAAATTTGCTGATTGATATGATGGACAGCACATCCAAATGAAGAAAATGCAGAGTTGTTTTTCAAGCAAACAATATAATAGTTCTCAGAGAATACAATGCTGTCTGTAGTCTGTAGCTGTTCTACAGCTTTTTGCCTAGTGTGAGGGGAAAAATAGAGTTGGGCTGGCTGCTTGAGGGTCAGAAAGTCAGTGGCTGAGGTTAGTTAATATACATTGACCTCCCTCGTAAGCGGTCACCAAAATGACCTGTAATATCATTTACTATCAGAAGTCAGGAACTTATATCATTAATATGTGCTTCCACTTGATTCCACCAAGTACTCATATCTTAATCAGGATTATGAGTGTTTCTGGCTATATTGGAAATGAGAAGGCTCCTATCAGTTTTAATTAATTATTTTTCTTGTCTTCAAAACATAAGTGCTGACATCTAACCTGAAAACAAATGCCAAAGTGTACCTGATCATGTGAAATGGACCAAAGAGAACTTCTGAAGGTCCTGCTCAGGGCATGGAGGATTTGTGTTTATAGTTTGCAATGCATACTGAAAAAAACCCAGGTTGTCCTTCCAGAATATTTTACCACCACCTCATTTTAGTCCTCAGTGCCTGGCAAATGACGAACAAAAACAAATAATCTTTTTCTCTTAGTTCCATTTTTTCAATGAGTCAATCATGAATTTCATATTTCATATAATTATGCAACTTATTACTAAAAAACTTGAATATAGTTCTACCTTTCTAGGGGGAAGTGTAACAGACTGAGTAGCTTGGGGTAAACAAGTAAATATCTATTCAGCCACCCACTTGTACTGAGTGGTTTGTTATATTTAAGCAACTACAGTATTTATTTATAATTTGCAGCGGTTTTGTATTTGCCAGAGTCCCTGTTAGACTAGGTAGCTTGTGTTTGACGTTTTTTTAGCCTGTTTCTGAGTTATGGCTGTTCTCGATCTGCTCACAGTACCTTCCTTTACTTTCTTTTCAAAGAGGAGGAGGTAATTACATGCAATCTGCTTTTCTGATAATAAAAAACTTCCACAAGCCATACTGGGTATGAGTATTCACCACAACCAGAAGAAAGGGAGAATAAAAGACCATCAGAGAATCTACATGCTAGGATACGAAGAGTATCAGGGTAACCACATGGTTTTGACATGATTTGGGGGACAGTAGAATGATTTTCAGAGCAGTGTTTTTCCCCCTTGGTAATTTGAGTTTAAACACTCTGAATAAGATGCAGATATGTTTGCTTGGTAGGATGAACTCTTTCAAAGCCAGCTATAAAATAACTAGTTTAAAACCAAACAAGCCACTTCTCTCCCATATTTTCTCAGAAGGCTCCCCTTACATGGGGACAGTAACATGAATTTGTTCTTGTGAGGAAAGGCAGACGTGAAATAAATGATTAAAAATAAAAGCTTTTAAAGTATAAACAGAGGATTCTTCAATCTGCTATCAAGAAACAATTATATTCTTTCTACCACTGCAATGAAGCCAACTGCAGTGCAGTATATAATTTGAATATGATACCGTATATAATAATTATTTTGGTGAACCCAAAGTAGCCCAATCAGCATGTCTTTAATAAACACATACGAAAAATTAACAGATTAAGACTTTGTTATTGCCAAGGACAAATGTCTTTCTTCAGTTATTCAGCTTGCACACAGCAGTACACATTTTTTTCTTTTTCCATCTTGAGATTGTGTTTAATACAGACCAAAGTTTTCAAACCCTGGTATTTAAAGTTGCACTCTGAATTCTGTAGTGAAGAGTAGTCAGATTTTCAAAGATTCTTTAGTGAGGAGCCTAGAAGTCAGCAGGAGCTACTGCAAGTGCTCTGGAAAATCCAGGCACTTTTTGTATTAGGATTGAGGAGATAGACTTTAAGAAATCTAAGCTAAGATAAAATCATTCATCAAAATTATATGCTATGTTTAATATTTATAAAATATAGCCATTTCAGGAAATCTAATGGAAACTAGTACCTCCCTTCCACCTGTAAACCATGGCATTTTTAATGTATTTTGCTATTTATAAATATCTCTCCCAATACGGCTAAGATATTCTGGACTCTACACACAGGGACTGAGGGACAAGGAAAGAAAAAAAAACAAAAACCCTTTCCCTTTTACCTATAATGAAAACCTTTAGGAAAGACCATTGTTTTTTTGAGACCTTCATTTTACTTCTTGCCGTAGCTGTGAATTAACCTCCACTAGAGAAGTCCAGTACAGCTGAGGCAGAGACACTGCATTAGGTTGCAGATCTGCAAGAGATATGTGGCCTCCACAGCACTGCCCTGAATGGTACAATTCTTTAAGTACCTACTGGAGATGACAGGGTTGGCACTCCTCATTTACTGTGGAAGGTAGAAAAGACTTGTGCATAGCTTTATGCTGTTTTCTGTTTATAAGATCGGGGTGGTGAGGCCACCCAAAGCAGTGATGAAGTACCCACTTCTGTAAGGCTGAAAGGAGGTATCAAACAGCGAGAGCTGACAGTTTGGAAAACAAACCCAGTACACAGAATCTCAAGTAGCTATCTAGGGTGCAGATACCCTCAAGTAAATTATGTGTGGCATGTGTGCTATCCATGCATTACTTACGTGCTAATCACATCCTTCTCATACACTCACGTTCCTGCTCCTGGTTACAGTTTCCTCCGCATACACTTATCCCTTCGCGCTGCTTATAGTCTAAACTGTTCTTTCTTGCAAATTATTTCCAGATTACCTGTGTAGCCACTTGTTGATATCCATCAATATTTAAGAGTTAAATGTAGCAGTAATATAGTAAGGGGCAAAAGCATGACTGGACAAAACATAGGCATGAGGTCAAAGGAAAAATGGTTGTTACACATGAGAAGTATCTGTATAGACCAGCAGGGACAAGTGCACTCTAAATGCTCAACTGAAATCTATTAAAAATAAGGATACAACAACAGTGCCAACACTGACAGCTATATACGTTAACAATGTAAAGGACAGTAATTTCAAAAAATCCCTGGCCCTCCAGTATGTGGTTAAATTCCCATCCATACCATCCCTACAATCCCCCCCAAACAACAACAAAAGGCACTAAGTCAGCATCCTCACCGATGCCATCAGATACTCTTCAAGCCTTCTTCATCAGCCATATATTCTGTTCCCACACAGTACCATTTACAGTATAAAAATAGGATTACTCACATGCCAAACTACAACTACCTTACATTTCCAGAAAATAAATAATATATAACCTTACTGAAATTCTTGCTGAACTGAAACAACTGGCAAAAATCCCACTGATTTCTGTGCAGCCAGAATTTGAATCGTGGACTTCAACAATGAAAGGCAAAAACCATAAAATATATTATTCTATCTATAAGTAGAACTATTGCTCTGCATTTAATACACTTGCAAAAAGTTAGATGTAGTTCTGTGAAATAATGGTAAGGTGTTTTTTTTTTTAATGTGTTTTACGTACATTTTAAAAATATATTAATACAGTAAATGGTATGGAAGGTAAAGCATGTGAATTAAAGTGGGGGCATGTCCCTGATAATTTACACAGGCAACTACTGCCAGATCCCTCTAAATAAAAAAAATGTAAAGAGAAAATTTTTTTATTAGACCTAGAATGGTTATTATACTAATATTCAAAGCTCTCCAATGCAGGCAAAATAAACGGCTTTTAAAATCTGTCCTTTCAGTTCAGACTCAGGCTGCATTGCTGAAATACTACATTCCAGCCCCTGAAGATCTAATGCACTAATGTAATGAACTGTGGCTGACATATTACAGATGATTATAAATTAGTTAAGTCCTTGTGTTACTATAAATTTTCTAGAGATTGCTTCTTAAAGCCTAAAAGTGAAAGGAAAAAAAAAAAAAAGAAAGAAAGGGTAAACCATTTCTTCTGTCTATGCTGGATTTAGCTCAGTAAGAAATACGAATTTGGACCATAATCAGGATACCCAATTTATGTACCTTCCAACATGAAATTTACACCATAAGGAAACAGAAGCAAGTTCAGTTCTCTAATATAAAACTACAAGATTCCGGATTCTGTGCTGCCTACTCTTGGAAGCTTCTGCAATTTTTCTTCAATACCTATGCTCCAGTTACATACACATGAAATGAAGAAAATTATTTCCTTCCTTTGAAAAGATGACAAATTCATTAAGGATTGTGAGGTGCTATTATACGACACCAGAGTCATACAAATACGTAGTTTAGAGAAATTAAAATACATTGCAGACAAAACTACAAAGTTCGTACTTTTGAACTGTTAGTACTTTTATTTTTGTTGCGTAAATTATTTGCTGGATTAGAGTGTGTTTGAAGATTAATAGCAATGTTCTTTTGTTTCATTTTATGCAGTTCTGGAGACCAAAAGAGCCTCAGGAATTAATTGTAGCCTTCTAATAAACACAATCACGTAATGACGTATTTAACATTACTGTTTTTTGTTTGATTCCAAATAAATTGCAGATTTTTTTCTGATGTGATACTAAAACAATTACCATTTTGAAAAAAGGATAATTAATCTACAATTTTTTCACATTAGATCATATATCTCTAAAGAGTGCCCACAGATTTGATGGTCTTCAGCTGCTGTGTATTTATTTTTCATTTTTTCTAGTGATGTACCGCCCCATCAGTGCTGACATTTAAATGAGTGAGTATTCAACACAAATGTGATCATTTGTATAGCATCCAATGCGGCACCATACTGAGATGATTGCTTCTGGGAGCCATCCATGGGTTCTCGAATAGGGGGGAAAAGCCAGGCAAAATTTTATCAATTTACATTTTTCTGTGATTAATTTTTATGCAAATAAGGGCCCGACCATGCTCCCATCTCACCTGAATCATGCGGATCATCAAAGACAAATTGAGCATCACTTATTTAAAAAATAGGCTTTAAACTACTCTACAGCTGTGTTGGAAAATGCTAAGAGCAGGGCATGAACTTTTCTAATGTAACAGGAATAGATAAGAAAATGCTTCTTTTTGCATTTTTGTCCACACTGTGATAAACATGAATCTTAACAAAATCCTTAAAATTGTCTTTGTTTTATATTCCTTATGCCCTTGTAAACATTTGACTATGGGAATGCTACATAAGGGGATTTTTCCAATTTCAGAATACAAAGAAATGTACTTGCAAAAAAATATATTGCTTAGTGATGAAAAAAATTGTATTGGTTAGCATACTTAAAGTATATACAGTTTATTTACATTTATAGATTGAATTCAAGAAGTCATCCAGTGGTATACTACAGTGGAAAAGGCCTCACATAAACAACCTTATAATGTTAGAGTAAAAGCTGTTAAGACACACAAATAGGTAAGTTCTGTTTACAAATTAATACATTCTGCCTTATCGTACATATCTATATAGATATCTATATGCATGTGTCTGACTATCATGATATTTAGACTTTGCTAAACAAAAGGCTTTTAAATGTAGTTTAGGATTAGCAGGTTACACTGATGGACTTCTTGTAATTATTGATACTAATACTGAAGAGTATAGGTGTGAAAAACCAATCTTGTTATTTATTTTAAAACAAGTTTATATTCCTCTTCCTGTAGGAAAGCAATATTATTGTTTCATTATGGCATTAAGGAATAAGGCAGCATTATCAGCCGCAACTGTAATTTTTATAGCTGCAAGATAAATAACGCTTAGAAACATGAACACTTCTCCCTCTAATTTGCACTTGAAATTTGTCTCCAGGTGCAAGAATGTGTTCTCATGAAAAGCACTCTCTCATAAAGAAGCTGAATTTTGAAAAGTCAGTTTCTGTTCAGAACTGCGTTCTGAAAATTGTAATATGTAATGTCAGTTCAGAGACTCATTTTACAAGTCTTTCCACAAATCGATATCCCTAAAGCTAATCTCAGAGGAGTAAATGTGATGTGTAATGGAGAAAAGACGGTCTTTATCAGAGTTTGAAAAAAAAAAAAGAAAAAGAAGCTCATGTACCAGACGATCTTATGGCATTAGAGCAAAGATGTCCCCTTACATATTACCCTTACATATTACACATATGAAAGCTGTAATTTTATAGGTTTGATTAACCCACAATTTAATGAGTTACCTTTCATTAAACAGTACAGCTAAATGTACATTGTTTCATATCCAAATAGAATATATGTATGCAGACATGATCAATTTTCATGCTCAGACCTTCCCCTCAAATCCTGCGAGCCCCCTATCACTTATTAAACCACTGACATGAGGGGTGAGATCAAAACTTGGCAAAACGTGGCAAAGCCAATGAGAGTCCTGATACTGTTCTCGATAAAGCCAGACCTCCGACCAGCCTTCAGCCAAGAACATCACAACTGATGCTCTTGAATACCTCAGACAATAGGAGACCCATCATTTTTAAGATTTATATCTTCGTTCCTTTGCCTCCCCTAGTTATGAGCTTTGAGAAAGACTTTACTGTGGTAAGTTTGGATCGTATCTAACAGGTTGACTACATAAATGATACTATCTATCAGCTATTAAAAAAAAAAAAGTGAAACCTAAGGCATTAGGAGTGAAGAGAGTTAATTATTTAAAAAAAAAAAAAAAAAAAGAAGATTCTCTTACTTGAAAAAAATATGTTGAAGACCTCATTACAAAGAAAGCAAAACCTATTTAAAATATCACTAGATCAACTGACCTGTTTGGAATCCTACTAAATGGAACCAAGGTCAAAAGAGTTACCATCCACTGTCTTTCAACAAGCTTTAGCACCTTCTATAGAAAACATCCTCTACAGATGCATTAATACAGTAAGAGATCTATCAATATCCATATAATTTCTTATGAACTGTAGTCATAATATCCTACTGGAATAGTTCTGCTATTATAATAAGTAATATATGAAAAAGTACTGTGGAGCAGCTTACAATGAGGATTCTGAATCAACTAAAAGTGATATCCTGGTGTTTAATTCCAAACATTTACCACAATAATCTTATGGGATGTAAGGGAAGCATAAAGAGATTATTTTACCAGCCACTGGCACACATTCTAGGATGGAAAATATCAGTTGTTTAATAGCACGTGATCACAGAGCACACATTTTAGGGCAAGCAGTGAGAGGATTAGAAAACACAAGGTATGCATATCTCTCCTCTCAAAGACTATTTACTGATACTTCACTTGCCATGGGAGTGTGAAAGAGTGCTAAACCCAAACAAAAATAAGCATTTATATAACATGAGTGCCTGTATTCCCAATTGCAATCAAATGTGCAGAATACGAAGAAGCAAAAAATTTTGCCAGTATTTTCCAGCCTAAAAAAGAAGTCCATATGTATCCTTTAATTTAAACCGAGCAAGTAATATATGTGAAAGAGATCACATATATATACACACACAGATTTCCTATTGACATACATATGGATTACAAGGTCCCTTTTTTGGGAGTCTAGTAACTAGATGAGGAATTGTTAACAGGTATGCTGAGGCATACTGTTGACATCCACAGGGCTTCAGCTGAGGTGATTTCAACCGATTCAGCTGCAGCTTAAAGTCAAAGACAATTGCCACTCTAATGTAGAAGACCTAGCATGTCCCTCAGTTGTACACTGGCATCCCTTGACTTGAAGAGAGGCTCTCAACTGCAGAATGGGCACAAGGGGACAGCTGAACTCCAAGCACCAGGACCAAGCTTTGAAAAATATGAAAATATTCTAATAGTGTAAGAAGACGGAGGTATTATGAAAACTAATTTAAAAGAGCAAAAGAAAAGGAAACAATCAAAACAATATTGTTGTTGTGATAAGTATCTCCTTCCAGAAATCAGGTGGCAAGTTGCTCCATTTTTGCTGCTGAGATACCAACCTTTGGCATTAGGCCCATGTACTAAAAGCACAATGCTCAGAGGGAAATGCTGCATGGAAGACAACAACAGACTTTCCTTTCTGGATATGGGTGTGGTGACCCAGAAGCAGAGGATCAAACTTAAATGTCCTTAAAATATCTTTTACTGAGGTGGATGCTCAGAAAAATATCTTTTACTAAGATTTTATGCTGAGAAAAAAAAAATGGATATCGTGGAATGAAAAGATTTTGGAACTAGGCACAATATTTCTTGGAGAAAATAAAAGAATAAATTGGAAATGGAACTTTATGAATCTGGACAAAAAAATACATTTGCATATAATTTTTACTGAGATAAATGTTTGGCTAAACTGTTTCTTTTTTTCCCTTTTCACACATTTTCCTGGACCCCTGTTGCTCTTACCTGGAATCTTAAATGTTTATTGTGGTGGAGTTATTAGTATGACAGATTTTGCATATATAGACATTGTCATGGGTTCAGCCAAGATAATGCGGTGAGAATTACTGGTGGCTGCTGTTGCTAGAAGAGCAGACTTGTCAGAGTACTATGGTACTGTGCAAGGGACTTTTGTTTGATAGTCACGTTCCAAAATTATGAAGACATCATTTTGTTTCCATTCATACTTATTAGATGAAATGGAGGAAAAGTGACTTAGACATCCCGTATGACCATAAAGTAAAGGTTTAATTATGTTTTCAGGTTGCTTAATATCCACCCCACCCTCTCCCTTGACTTTTGAAAAAGAGAATCAGGTCAATTTGAATCAAAATATATTTTTTGATTCTTTTTCTGATTTGTTAAAATCACCCTATATTCCAAATTTAACCCTATTCAGTACACATTTAATCCAGCTTCCCATCCTATCCAGAACAAAAAGTTCCCATGATGCAGTGCCCTGTCAAGACCAACGTGCACTCCAAAATGGGGCCAAAACTTTCTGCAACACAGAATTGCTGGTTACCCAGATACACGCTGGTACTGCAAATCTGAACTGGGAGCAACAGCCCTAAGGATCCTAAGTATCATTCACTAACAAAGTGGGATTCAAAGATGACTCCAAATATCCATTAGCCAAAGAAGCTTGAAAATTGAGGTCAGAAATCTCAGCTGGTTTGGATGTCACAAATAAGAAGTCTTAGTGATCGGAATTTTGGGCAAGGATTCAGACTGTGCTTAGCAGCCTGACGTGTTTCTGAGAGGAGACTCTTCTCAAATATCCTGGGAATGCTGATTTAGACATGAATATATTTTCCAAGACTACCAGGATCTGCAACCGATAATTGATCTGTATGCAAAATCTAATCCATATAGACAATTACTCAGGACTCATCTGCTTTATCACAGATCATCTAAGAACCTGTATTTATGGGTTAAGGAATAACTACTAGCGTTATTTTTCACATCTAGAAACCTCAACTAATCCTTCTCTGTTAGTTTGTAGTCTATGGAAAATATGAAAGAGCTCAAAGATTGCTGTAGCCGGTTTAGTTCTTTCAGTAGTAACACGCACAGAGATTCTTGCAGCAGAAGATACAAATTGACACACTGCCATTTGAGTTTCATTGTGGTCAGGAATAACAGAGTAACCTGGGGGCATAAGCATAGGTATGTCATGCCAGGACACCTGCACAAGGTTAGAGGGTGTAACACAATCTATAAGAGACACAGTGCCCCTTTGGAGCTGCAGCCAGAAGCCCACAGGGTACCTTAAGCCTACCTGGAACAACACTGGATTCCTACCTGTGGGCACCGTTATTATTCCTGCAGTGCCAAGCTGAAACAAAGACACAGAGAAAATCCATTTCTCATTATAACATGGTTCTTTACTTAGCTTGAACTTCACATCTTTTCTGTAAGGATACCAGTGTTAAAAACTATTGGGGGTAGCCTCAGTTTATATAACAGGATAATTTACGTTGTGCCTTTACTATCACGTTATGCCCAAACTTTCTGGGAGATCTGTTATTGAATGATATCCAAATGGATGCAACAAGCATGTTGAAGACTAGTACACAATCTACCATAAACTAAATAACTATGATTTTTAGAAATACCTAGAACTCAGATATAGTTCAGGTTCTTTAGTTAACTGCACTTGACCCAAACTGACCTTTGTACTCCTGGCAAGAGTACTTCCACAATCCCCTTCATGATGGTGTTTTGTCGAGTTCTCTGGATTCTCCAAAAGGACACTGTCAGTTCAAGCTCAAAGTGATGTTACTTAACATATGTCAGTATTCTTCAATTTCCTTACATACTACTGATCAGAATATTTTAAAGGATAGGAAAGTGTTCTTCTCCTGTCCAAAGAGAATAGATCCAAGAATAAAAAAAAAAAAAAAAAAAAGAGGGAAGATAATGGGGTAAAAAGTGTTTACTGATGAAAACATGTATTGATAACTGAGAGGGAACATATCATTCCTCATTTCTTTACTATTGACCATGAATCACAGAATGACAGAATGCCTGAGGTTGGAAGGGACCTCTGAAGGAAGGGAAGCCAGCTCCCCAGGACTGTGTCCAGATGGCTTTTGAATTTCTCCAAGGGTGGAGACTCCACAACCTCCCTGGGCAACCTGTGCCAGTGCTCAGTTATTATCAAACTAAGAGAGTGTTTCCTTATGCTTAGGAGGAACCTCCAGTGTTTCAGTTTATGCCCATTACCCTGTCACTGGGCACCACTGAAAAGAGCCTGGCTTCATTATCTTCACATCCTCCCTTCAAATATTTGTACGCGTCAATGAGATCTCCTCCGTAGCCTTCTCTTCTCCAGGCTGCACAGCTCCACCTCATAGAAGGCATAGTCCAGTCCCTTAATCATCTTGGCAATTGAACTGATGAAGGGCATCCTCTTGGACTCCATGTTATAATCAAAATAGTCTTGGAAAAATAAATGTCAAATACAGACAATTTGATATATTAGAAAGAGAAATTCAGCCTAACTTAAATGCAGACTTCTGTATGCAGGTGTCTGTACCCATTGCTAGCTTTCAAGTTAAGAAATACAGATTCTCTCTCTCGCTAGCCTTTGACAAATCATTTAATATATCTATGCCTCAGTTTTCCCCTCTGTAAAAAGAAAGTACTACTTTGATTTGTAAAGTCCTTTGCAATCATAGAGTGAAAAGTTCTATTGAAAACTAAGTGTTACTGTCAAAATATCAGGAAGATAAAATTAATATTCATAATATGACAGAAATATTTTCTTTGAAATGTGGGAGACAGACGCTAATACATAGCAAAGAGCTCTGTGGCTATATTTAAAAATGGAGTGATATCGAGAAGGAATGTCAGAGAAAGCAGACATTTATCATTTTCTACATATTTATTTCTAACTATATAATCACATATAATCATTTTGCCTAGAAAGCACATACTATAAAATATTGGTATGATAATCTCAAAAAAAGTCACATTAAAAAAAAAAAAAAAGAAAAAAGGAGGAAGAATCATTTCAGTAGTCCAGAGTAAACCACCAACAATTCTGAGTTTTAATCATTCCTCTTTATCCACTTAGTGAGCCAAAAGGGACATCCCTACTACTGACCCAGCATCCTTGAAGAGCCAGCCTGCCATGACAACTAGGACACAGCATTGAAGGAATTATATATGGATTTGGTTTTAATGGGTCTGGGGGAGGTGTTTTTGTTTCATTTTTTTTTTGAATATCGTCTCTCTGTGCTCATCTTCTCCTTTGCTTGGTCTTACATCATTTTTTTTTTTGTTCTTTGAGTTTTCAGTTCTGCTCTCTCTACCCTTTTGTCACTCAGTTCTTGCTAACTGAATTTAAATGGCTCTGTAGTTCCAGATGAAATTCCAAACTGATCATGGCTGTGCTTCTCAGCAACAAGTACTAGGAAAAGTTATTCTAAGAGCGAGATTCATAGAAACAAATGTACTTATTACAACCTCTGGGATAAATATGTCTTTAAAACTGTACTCCAGCACTGCAAATCTGCTTGTGCATGTCAGTCACTGGCGTTGGGGTTTTTTTGAAAAGGACCCTGGTTATTATGGAAGCAGGATGCTCCTGGTTATTATAAAATCATTCATACACAAACTGACAAATTCAGACTGCATTTCAGTGGCCATATGTTGTTCCTGTAACCCTTCAGAATACACCTCGACCAGTTTTGGCATCAGAGCTGTATCTACCCTGGAAATCTGTATTAGCAAGAGGTAATGTCTCCAATTGATTATTGGACAACAGAATATAGAACATTATTGCAATTTGTCTAATCCAAAGCCTGTATCAAGTAGTACGTCTTCTGTTTGAACTGGTTCAAGAGACGCTTAGGACGATGGTTAATTTAATACATCTACAAAGTTCTAATAATTCCACATACATCAAAAACAAATTCGAGTTCAATTGTCTTGATAAACCACTACTTAGCACCTATAAAATGTAAAGCTTTGGTATCCATAAAGTAAGCTGCCCAGTGGGCTACCTGTACTATGAATAACTTTTTCATTACGTATACTGACTTCTTGAATGAAGAATGAGGTCTTCATTATAAGCTATTAAAAAATCACGTCACCTAAGGAGGCTATGTTTTCAATTTAAAACTAAAAAGCGTAAAAATGTAAAAATATTAAAATAGCCTATATTAATCATTTAAATGTAATCTGTGATCAAGTGTAGGAATGTATGTGCATCTTTAAATTAAGAATCTTTGAAAATTTTTAAGGCGCACCCATTGAATGGGGAGAAAAGAAAAGTCTGGGTGCTTCCTTGCACTTCCTCAAAATTTCTCTCAATGTTGATAGTATTGTCCCGATGTTCTGTTTGTCAAAAGGCTGACATCCTCACCCATCTGATGCTAATAATCAATGCTCTAATGCTGGATATCACTGGATTGCTCTCTACCTGGTACTATATAACCTAAAAAAAAAAAAAGTGCAGTTGCATAAAATGGTACAGGATGGGCAGTTCTGTATAACAGAACATTTGCCCATGTGTCTCTTCAGATCAGCAGACAGTAGAACAGAACCCGTTTTCTCTGCCTTTTCAATCCTCTGCATCCTCCTTAGAGACTTACAGCAGAGTTGACAAAAGTGATCATAAATCTATTACTCCTTGAAGGCTATAACAACCACAAAGAATTATCTGACTGCTATATGAGAGGTGATGAACAAAACCAACTTGAAATGAGGAATGTCAAAATTCAGTATAAGTATTAAAAAAACCACCATGGACTGGCAACAAAATCTAGTAAGGAAAGTGTATGAGCTTCATGGGATAAAGCCACAGAAACTAAACCTGAATACAGGCATCGGATCGGGAGATGAACAGCTTGAACAAATAGTACTGCTCCTTCTTTGGAGCGAGTGATCAGCCGTGTCAGTCAGCCCTACTTCTAGCATGTTGCTGAGGGCTCTGTTTCCTCTCCTTGTCCAGCGCAAGCTATATTAAGACCACCAAATCAATTTCATATCATTAACAGAGCTGAATTAGAAGAATAAACATTCACTAATCTGGATTAAACTATTGGCTTTTCAAATTTGGCTTTACCTAATAACACAATCAAAAGAAAGAAAAATATGCCACTAGGTCAGTAATACTCAGGGTTCCACACACTGGAAACCATTTTTCCAGAACACCTAATGTAAATCTCCTCTCCATTTAGCAGTATAAGAGAGGCAAACACACAGTTATTTGGAATCTTATTTGTCTATTCACAAATCCACATTTGTCTAACCAGGCTGCTGCTGGTGCCACAATTCAGAATACAGCAAGAAGTCAGTACAGGTTAAAACTCTCCCAAGTTTCCCACTGACTTGAGATGATTCTTGGCTCCCATATGCCTAAGCCACCTTTCAAAAACACTCGCTAGCTTCTAAAGAATTTAGCAAATATCACACTATCTTAAAAGGACATCAAACTTTTTCATTTTCTTATTCTTGTATAATTAATTATTTAATCTGATATCTACATAGTGCCATCTAGAGATCTAATACATTTGTCTTCACTGCAGAACATCAAAAATCTAGCTTAACTCACCTCAAAATTCTAAGTGAAAAGTCTAGCTCAGCATTTAGATGAAAAATGAATACTAGATAATAAAGTTAGAGCTACCTTTATGACATATTGTTATCTGGACAACAGATTTTTAAAATGACAAGGTGCTTTGGTATTACTTATGCAAACCAAATGGTCTTGTGTCCATTCAAATATGAATGGAAAGTAAGAGAAAGAAACTACCCAAATTATGCTCCAGGCAGGATTAACCTGAAAAAGGGAACCAGTGCAATATAGAAAAAACATGATTGTCTTTTCAATGTCATAAACCTCATTGCTGTTAATGATGAAGAGAAGTTCTTTAAAATTCTGGTATTTAGGAATTGCTGTAGCAACACTTACATTGATTAAGTCCCACCACTGATGGTTGTTGCTGCAGAAGAAATTAATTTACAAGCAATTAGAGAATGGTTTACCTCTCCAGAAAGTTTGCTCCCATCTTGATTAGTTAGGCATGGCTTACTCTGAGAACGACGACTTATGTGTGTTACACCAACTACTGCTCACCCTTTTTATAAGTTTTAAGTATTGCCACTATTCACAGGTTTTTTTCTTGATAGTTTTTACATTAAAAAGAGAAAATATGATGCTACAAGAGGTTCAATTCTACAGCAATAGATCAAATCCTTCTAAAAATCCAGAGCACGTCTCCTGCTCTCACATTAAACTACCACAAGTAACAGCTCCATGAGGAATTAATTGTGACCCTATATGAAGATCAAAGTCAATCCCAGGAATACACACACATTTACTTGCTAACTTTATGAAATTGTCTTCTTAGGATGTGAAACAGGCTTTGAAATATTCAAAACTGACTTTTTCTATAATAATTTTTTTTTCACTTGAAGTTTGCTTCAAGAAGGCCTCTCTGAGCAGCATTCACTGATGACAGCTTGTGGTGGTTGCTTAAAGTATGCGAATCCTCAACTACCAGCAAAACATATTCTTACAAGGGGCAACAAAATCACTTAGGCAGGAGTCTAAGGAAGCATAATCACCAATGCTCTCCCATGAATACAGGCTCCTTCAGATGTAAGAGTAGAAATATTTGTTTTTCAAATTTACAATTGGGGTTGACTTTCCTAAAAATCTGTGTCTTTAGTGTAATTTGAAAAAAGGGTGTCAACACTTTATTCTCAGTAGGTAAAAAGCTATTTCGTCTTGAAAAAGAATGACAAACAGTAGCAAACTCTTTTGCGGTTTAAAAAGTCCTGTCTGTGTACATTACTCTTTCACAGAAAAGAAAAGAAAAAATCAAAAAAATAAAAATCTCCGTTTTACTCTGTACACAAGGCTGCAACTAATTACAAGAAGAGACAGATGCTGAGTAGCCTTAAGGCTTTCCCTGCCACCACAGTGAGTCTGTGCGCTAGTCAACAAGCAGGTAGTGAGTGAACTCAAATGTTATCTGACAAGGCAGCAGATCCCATCACCTAGGGTTAGAATACAGACAAGCAACTCTGTGTTCAAAAGTAAAGACAGAAAAATTTCAAGCAGATTGTTTCTGACAGAAATCATATCACAGCCGCACTTTCTGACAAAGTCTATGCGAATGAAACTATACACTTTCTGTTTCCCATCTTCCCCTTTAAGAAACAGCCAGTATTTCAAAGGTACATTGAAGGTGACAGCTCAATGCACAATGGTTAGCAAGTTCTTCTGCGCTTGTTTTCTCTTTGGAGATATTAGGAAACCTCTACTGCATATCTAGGGGTAGTAGGAAACTGTCCCACTTTTTTTTTAGTCATTATTTCCTAAACACTTCCAACTTGCTCATAGACATGAAGTGTCAATTTCACAACATGTAATTGTGGCATGGGGAAAATTCACGTGACTACGCGGAAGCCTTACAGATGTTACATCATCCTAAAAAGGAAAGTTAGCAAAAAGATAAAACCTGGCTATAATTGCCAATATCATTTCCGCTGCAAGACGAACAAAATTTCTTACGAAATGCACCAGCTGAATCCCAGCAGAGAATTTGGTTATTAGCTTTGAAAGATTTTTTTCCCTTTCTCTACAACAGCCATGATCTCCAAATTAAAGGAAATTGTATACATTTTAAGCGTTGCAAATCTCTGCAAAGTAACATATTTCAACAGTTTTCTTGCCTTCCACCCAGAAAGGATTGAATTGATCTAGATTGATTTGGCTGCTTCACTGTGAGTAATGTCAAAACAAGACAGGAGAAATACAGTGTTCAATGGAGCACATCAGATTTTATGTACATAGGTTCTAGCAGTGCTGCGGATTTTGACCTGCAAGCTGGGCATTTGCTCCCAATGGCCCGTGAAAACCCCCAGGGAAGTTTTTGGGCTTTAGTGACTAGCATTGCAAATACCACTTTACTTTGCTGAAGACCAGTATTTTCCAACCTTAAAAAAATCAAACGGAGAATGTGAAGCATGCTTGCTAACCCTGTGGTATCATTAAGACACTGAAGATGAATAAGGCATTTGTTTCTAAATATTCCTTTTAGCAGAACAAGATATACACACTGATAATTAACACAGATGAGAGGGAACTGCAAAGAGGAGAAGCAAGTAAAGAAGTATCAAACATTACAGACAGAGCGTGTTCACCCTGTGCTAAAGTTATTCTGGACTCCAGATTTCCTTTATGTTTCCATTCCTTTCAGGAAAGATATTAATGGTGTTTAATACTGTGGATTTTCAGCATGGATCTCTACCTTTACCATTACTAAAATGACTACTGCAATGTTTCAACTGAGATCATGCTAGAAAACTAGTAGTGTGGAATATGGAAAATATGTTGGAGTGTCTTCTTGTTGGATTCAGTCAAATTTGTAGCATTCCCTACCATGTAGCATGCTGATTTCTGTTTAACATGTTGGCTTCAGTCATAATTAAATTTATGTGGCTTGGGATGTAGCACTTTCCACACTGGAACAATGCTATAACTTACATAATTTTCTAAGTTACTTAATTTTTTACAATAGTCTCTGATAGATATTTCTCGGGATTAGAGCTATTAGAACTATATTACCAGCAGTAGTATCCAATTATATAGTTCTACAATAAATTTCATTTATTAGCCTTCATACCACATTGAGAAATTAATTTTTATGGTTTGAATGTTCTTCTGTTCTAAGCTAAAATATTTTACAGAAAATCAAATTCCTTGTTAGCAGTAATCATTTATCCTTAAAATTCTAGTTAGCAAGACTGTACTTATTAGGTGGAGGTTTATCATACTGTAGTTGCTTTAGACAGCTGCTTCAAAGTTATCATCTCTGTTCACTGATACAGTAACAGTAGTGTCATACAGTTTATGAACAATTTGAAAGCAGTTGGACTTTGAAGCCAATCGTGTACATCATGTGTAGATCCAAGTGTCCTGCCTGAGGTTATGAAAGACCTACAGCCCACTTCTCTTTCTTTAAAAGAAGTCTGAAGAGCCAAGAAGAGAAAAAGCATAATTTGCAATAGTAATATATTCTGTCAAACTACTTTCCCCATTTCTTCTATCAAACTCTTTGGATTTCTGCTAGGGAAATCAACCAGCAGTCTGAAAGGTGGGGGACTGGGAAGAACAAAAACTCCACAACCTTTGTATTGAGAAAGTGACCAAGAAAAATCAGACCTAAAAAAATTAATCAAAACCTTGATGATTCCAGAACTCTGGTACCTCAAACTTAACATATGGTTTAATTCATGCAGGCAGACCCTGAACTTAAGAGCATTAGGCTTTAGACCTTTCAAATTAAATGAATGGTTGGCTGACTTAATAATAACAATAAGCTCTTTCTATAATCAAATGAGCTGTCTGGTCTCTGTGGAATCATTATATCAGGAGTGCCTGAACATCATGAGTTCTTCTTGATTAATGTGACTAGCCAGGAAGGCAACATTCACAGAAGGATGAAAATCACAAGTGAAAATTACAAAGATTACAAAAGAAAATTACTAATTTAGCCCAGTGACTCAGTTACTCTGAGGTTACTCCAGACATACAGTAGGATGAAAGATCTGCTTCAAACATGAGCTCCTTTTCCACTTTTTCATCCTGATTCTTGGAACAGAAGCTGTTAGTTCATCCCTCCTTAGCCACAAGACCAGTTGTTTTAAGAAGCATCGGACAGCTGTCCTTATGTATTCGAGAGAGAGTCTCTACAAGTTTGGGAATGTTTTGTAGAAGCTGAGCGGAGATGATATGTATTTGGTAAGAGAATTTTACTGTGTATTGAACACAGCAAAAGCTTAATCAGTTTATTAACAACAGCTATGGTCTTGTAATAAAAGCAGGAACAAAAGTGTTACCATCTGATCATTCCTTGCTTTTGCTGCAAAAAGACAGCTACAGATCAGGGCTTCCACAAGGAGGTGACCTTTGCCTGGTAGGAGTCTGTCCGTATTGGAGCTCACCAGAATCCAGAAGGAAATAGAGGTGTTATATGAATACCTCCATCCAGCAAGTTTCCTTATATTCACTGATTACAGTCCCTATAGAATTAGCAATTTTTAAGAAGACATCAGGTTACTAGGGGCTCTGTATTAAGTTTTATCAGATCCACCAATTTTTTACTCCGTCAGGTTCAATTCTCTGAACTGCAAAATCAGAAACATGTTATCCAAGACTGATCTCCAAGAAGAGCCTTCTCTGCACATGAGAACAGAGAAGGCAGCATGTAGCAGACAGAAGTTGCTAAGAAACTTGAAAATAATTTTCATTTTAAAGCATATTTTTAAAATTTACTTTCAATGTTAAAATACACTACAAAGGAATATATTTATCCTATTGGGAATTTTAAGAGAAATCTCAAAGACGGAGACATATACTTCAATAAGCATCTAGCTGTCTCTTTGCAAAACAGAAATAGAAGAGTTTTAAGAAATAATTTGATGGCTCCATAGCTTTTTTTTTTTTTGCTGATGAAAGAAAAGTAGGTTAGGTCTGAGAAGAATATTCCATTTACAAGATGAACGTGAATGTGGTACTGATACTTAACTACTTTTAAAATACTTCAGAAATTGTAGCCTTGTCACCACTGTTTTGTGCTTTCATAAACTTCTATCTACTTAAAGGATATGACAGTAACACTACTCTACTTTCTTGATCTTTTCTCTATTTTGTTGACCAAAAGGGCTAAAAGGCATGAAAAAAAATTTTTTTAATCTGTTTATACTAAATTCTGTAGATTTTCAAAAAGTAGTCACACACTTTCTTTTGTTAATTAAAACATCTGATGAAAAAATTGTTATTGAATTTCTAATGAACAGTAAAGCATTGGAAGGAACGGCAGATACATTCTAATCCTAAAGTATGATTACTTTATGAAAACAATAAACTACTAAAGAAACAATTTGCAAGCATGCAGAAAAATATATGGTATAAATTTTGGAGTATGACCTTTCTCCTTAGAAAATGTCATTACTGCATACCACCACAGCAGGAGGAGTACTTTGTTGGAGCTGTCCCGTGACTCCAAATGAAGGGAACGTTGCACATCAAGGAGCGTTCTACTCAGACATTAACACGTCTCTGGCGCTTTTAAAAAAAACACATCGTGCTTTCAAATTTAGAAATACTAAACTTAAGAATCCGAGTGCCTAAAGAAGTGATTTGGGACTTCTAAGGAAACAGACCCTGTTGACAGTGAATTAAGGACAAGCAGTTGTCTGAATACTCTTTCTGGATTGCCTAAGGGCCCAGAAGTCGTGTTGTCACACAAGCTATAAAGGAGCACAAGTGGGTCAAGCACAGGTACTCATGAGAGTCTAAAATAAAATTTAAAAGTGTACTCTAGATGTACTCAAAAGTGCATATTTGTGCATTAAGATCTTATTTAAGAATGCCATGTGCCTCCTCATAAATGATTCACTTGGGGCATTGTCTCTGTAGATGAAAATATACATGAATTGTCTCTTAATTTGGTGATAAAGCCTTGTTGAGAGGAATATAATGGCCAATTTCATGTGTAGCCTACAGAAAGAATTATTAAAATTATTATAATTTGGGGAAAAAAAAGCCAAACCAGCACAAGGACCAAACTTTTGGTCCTGCTAAGATAACTAGTATGATAAATACATACATTGTGGAACTGTGTGTTGTTTTAGTGTAGTTAATGAAAGAAAATAAGGGGTTTTTTTCTCTCTCTCTGCTGTTTCCAGATAGCTGTTGCTAGTTAAGTCCATACAATTAAAGGATTTTTTGTGCATCAGGTGCTTACAAGGGCAGGAACTTTGCTTTGGTACATGTCTGTGAAGTGCTATGTGTATTTGTGGTCCTTTAAAAAATAAACAACACTAGTATGCTTCATTTAACACATCTAAAAATATTTTTCCCTCAGGCATAGCAAGCAGGCACTCTGTTGCTGGCCAGAAGGCCAGTAAAGTATAATGTACAGAGACACTGAGGATTGTCTCTCTACATCTCACTGTCCATTGCTATGATCTCTGGCTCCTACTTAAAGCTCTATTACATTGGGAAATGGTTATTCCAGTAATTAATAATCAGTATGGAGCACTATGACTATATAAGTCTAGATCAAGCAGTAGTCATTTTGACATAAAATAGCTATATAACTTGCCTTTTTTCTTAAATGAGGTCCTTTGCTAAAAAAAAAAACAAACAACAAAACAACGACAACTTCCTAAATTAAAGAAAAATACATATTTGTATATAAAAGGCAAAAAAAAAATCATGTCGAAAGGTTTTGGTGTGTATAAAGATATTGACTTATATACTTTTCGGACAAGGAACATGCCAAAAAGCAGTATTGTTAAAACGTACCTTCCACAGTTCCCTTTGCTTCCTGATCAGTGACATTATTTGCTGCTCCTGCCCGTGTTGCCCTTCGGGGCAGCGGCCATTGGCAGAGGCTGGCTGTTCCTTTATGAAGACGAGATTTGCTATACGGCCTCTCCTGAAGAAAGTTTGATCATCATTGACAGTTGCCCTGCTGCTCCCAGAAATGCCAGGAGGAAGAGCTGAGGGGCAGACAACTTACAGACATAAAGCCATTTCCATAAACAACGGCCAGAAATCCTGCCTCTAGCAACACATGAGCAGTGCAACATTTACAGCACTAGCATAGCTTTTGTATGAGGAAAACAGCATATGCTTTTTTATCATCAACTTTGCATCTCAGTTGCTTTTGTTGGACTTTCATTAGACTACATGTTTTCTAGGAGATATCTTCCTGCTATTCAGAAAGCATTTAGTTTAGTCAGGTATTTGTTTATTTGTTCAGGAGACGCTGTTTAAAACAAAAAACCAAGACCAAAACTAAACTAATGAATGAAGCTGCATAAAGACATTTCAATTATGCAAGATACATTCCACTCACCCTGAGCCATACTTAGGACTCACAATTACTCCTAAAGGGAGAAAAGCACAGAAAGGATTTTATTTTTTTAATAGATCAAATGAGAAGAATCACCAAGAAGCTTCCCTGGGAAGTTTTCAAAACTGGACATGGATTCTCCATGAGGAGCCCCTCAATAGGGAATGGCAGGAAATGTCTACTTCAGATCTCCTAAAGTACATCAGGTACTCCCTACCCTATTGCTAAATTCATTCCAAATAATTTAAAATGAAGCGGCAATGCATTGCAACCTTGCCCTTAATGAAGGCAAAACCATACATATTCTGTGTCTCAAAGCAACAGCATGAGGATGCAGAGAACAGAAGAGAGAAGTGGAATATATAAGAGTAATTTTACGTGGCTTTAGGAGTAGTCAAACCACTAAGCATATATGCCAATACAAAGGAGACATAGATAAACCATAATTCTGTAATGTGCATCCTGCAGGTGAACTGCTGTTCAAACACGGATCTGCCCTGACTTCTTCAGGATTCTTTGGGACAAGGTGAAAGTCAGTCACATTACAGATCCTATGTCTAAATTTTATAGATCGTGTTTATGAGCTCAATTATCAATTGTTAAAAATACAGCTAAATTAATAGAGTAAAACATGCTGTATGTTTGTCTTGACTATACAAGTAAAAGTTTACTGAATCAGTATCCAGGAACATGTTGGGGACACTGTCCCATATACTACAATTATTTGTTCACTGTTGCTTATTTTCCATTATTACCAATAACATCCACCAAACAACAGAAAAACACAAGCATTTGTTTGAAATAAGCGTTATCTCAATTTTAGACAACTTAACAGGAAAAAAGTACAGGATTAAAACTATTTTCACTAACCTCCAAGAAAAGTGGTTCATAGCTTTTGGGTATTTAATGAATTAAGTCTTGGCTTTGTTGTTAAACATGATTTTTAGCCACATTGAAAATTGTTTCTTGGTAATAATAGGTTTTCAAGCAAATGCTTCTTTTTTTTTTTTCTCTTTTCTTTCTCTCATCAGCTGCTATTTTGTTTCTCTTTTTGTCTCCAGCTGTTCATGTTATTACTTGCTTAATTTTTTCTTTTTCTCTTTCGATCTTCCCTCCCTCCAGGTGTTTCAATGCTAGTTTTCAACTATTCTATTTTGTGGTAGATTTCTCAAGCAGGGATTTGCTTCCATCATGTTGGTAGGTTTTGTGTATTTATTGTTGCTATTTTAAATTAAAATAATCTTATCAGATCATTGTCATTCCTGTTAGAGTGATTTTTTTTTTTTCATAAATATACATGAGATTAATATGTGGCTGAACACAGCTTCATTTTACAGCATAATTTCAGCTTTCTATTTATTGGTTACAATCTCAAGAAAACATACCATCAGCTCATCAAAATCAATCTATTGTAGGAATTTACATTTAATAATTACATTAACGTTCACTCCCATTCTGAGTTTGCTTGTGGGCTTTAAAAAAAGGTAGCAAATAATTTTTCTCTCTCTGCACGTGCAAGTCAGTGATGATCTGCAGACTGGAAACCATATTCACGTTAAGCAAGCACCACAAGCAGAATAAAAACTGCACAAGGTACGTGACAAAGCTGCTGTCTACAAAAGCTATTTCATCCTGTAGCAGTGGGAAAACCCATTCAGTAGCCAATTCTTTAGCTTCAGTCTAAGGCTACTTAGGTAAGCTTCCTGCAGCACACTACTCTAGGGAGTAATAAGGTCCAGTTCTGTAGTGTTATAGTGGAACTTAAGCAGAACTTAAGTCTCTCAGACAGTTTCACAAGCGAAGTCAGTCATGGACTAAAATGAAACAGCCTGCCCACCAAATTGCAATTGCTCTTAGAATTATACGAATAATTATTTCTATCATAACATACTATCTCAGATGTGTCGATAACAAACTCTTTAAGTAGAAATAATCTGATTTTTCCAATATGCTTCTATTGTGTTTTGCTACATTCTTGTGATGACATATTCACGAAACAGCCACTAGAACTTAATGAATTTCAGTGATTAAAATATCATCTTCTAGTTAGAGTATTTTGACATCAATGAGAAACACAGGCAGCAATCTCAGAACCTAATTTGACTGTTTGCATAGATAGATGTTTTCAAAAATTGGGAGCTACACAGGGATGGAAAAAGAAACCTGATCAAAGATCAGCACTAAATTTCCATCCTTACACTGATTTTACACTTAAAATAATAGCAAACATTTTCTCACTTATATAATATGTGAATAAGAATTTTAAAGGTATGTATTCATATACATGTATATATTCTTATGCCTTTAAATATGTATGCCTTTATCTATGTATATATAGAGATATTTCCTGTACATTTCAAATGTTAATGCCATGAGGAGTAACCTGTTGATAGCTATGTTTTTTATTTTAGTTAATATTTCATGCTTACTTGAAGTGTTGGGTTTGTTCAGTTTGGTTTTGCTGCGGGTTTTTGGTTTTTTTTTTTAAATTATCATCCTCTAGGAGACCTGTGGATGCTCTTAATCATTTCCCTTTGTACAGTAAAGCCTCAAAAATCCACCAATAATCACCATAGATAAAGGATGTCTCCAAAGCAATGGGAATAGGAGTTAGCCAAAAAAACAGCTAAAAGAGCCATCACAAATACTATGTGTATTTCTGAGACAGATACAATTGGATCTTTATGATGTCAGCATACCATAATCTATACTGAGATGCCCTCAATTTTAATTCATCAGTGCTACTTTCTGGGACAAATGCTATGACCATCCCATCAAATAACTGATTCTTGCACTGACATGCTTTTATATTTGTTAGAAAGTGACAAAGATAAGGAGTGTATGCATAGAACTCTTTGACATAGCTGTTTAAAGTTTAAAGAAAAGATCCGATAATTTCATTAAAACTTAGGAATAATTGTAGTAAATAAAATTTCACCAAAGTAAAAATGTAACTGAGATTTCGGTTTCCTCTACTTCTGTTGCTTTTCTTATCACAGCTAAGAAAGCTGACAAACTTGAAAAATATGAAAGTCTATCCCCCTCAGCCTGATTATTTCTCCATAGGGTTTTCTAGCCTTTTTTATTAAGGAAATCATGTTGCAATACAGGGAAATGTGTCTATAAAGAGTTAGTCCCAAAGCAGCTCAAAAAAAAAAACAAAAACACCAAACGGTAGTCTTTAGTTACACTGCCTTAAATTGACTAAGGCTACAGTAGACACCTACTGCATCAGGCTACATGAATCTTTAAAACTAGATTAAATTCTCTATGCCTACACACCTCTTTTTCCCATCATTTCTTAATGGAGAGGGATTCACACAGAAACACGTAGCAACAGAAACAGCAGGAAAAACAGCAGAAACAGTTGCCTGAAAAGCTCAGCCCTGTGGTCTGTTACGGGACTTCCTCCTTTGGGCTGCGTGGTGGTGGGGAAACAGACAGGTTCAAGCCTGCCATTATCCTGCCTGGGATTCAGATCAAAACAGGATTACTCTTTCACTGTATGCAATTCAATCTTTTTCTCCTCTGCAAGCATTTATAGGACACGGGACATCCCCTACCAAAGAAGAGAATGTGTAATGATAACATATTTATGAAACTTAAATGGTTCAATTATTTTCATCCCAGTAGCTTTATGAGAGAGGAAAAAGTATGAAACTCCATGAAACGATATAACTCCTAGGAATTATTACAATGCTTGTGCATTACTACTAATTCCACCCTATTAGATGATACTATATCTTTTCATAATGAAGATTAAATGCAGCAGAAACTATATAATGGCAGAACTGCTGTAGATCAAATTGAGTCTACCACAAGAAAAATGATCGCTGATCCCAAGACGTTATGGAATAGTAAACTTAAATTGTGCTGCTTTTCAAGTTTATGTGACTATGATTATTTAATTTTCCTTTGTGCGTGCTCAAGTATAGCTGTTATGTGACTACACATGAGAGAACCTGAAATTAATTTGTCTGTATAAGATCAGTGACTGTACAAATTCTTATGAAAACTAACATGCCATGACAATAGTAATTTTGATAAAATTACAGCAAGAACTGCAATTCTCTGCCATCTGGCTGTCTCATCATAACTACTTTGATGCGCTTTTTATTACTTATTTACTTACTTCAACTACTTTATCAGTTGTTTCAGAGCTTAGAAATGTTAACTGCAGAACAATATTAAAGAAACAGCATTGCCAAAGCTTAGCATTAATTCCTTATGAAAGTTTAAAATAATTTGCAATCATTTTTTAATTAAAGTCCTAAAAATAATAGATCCACTCTAGAAAAAAAACAGACAAATTTCATATTTTAAAATGCAAATATATATCAATTTTCAGAGTATTCTGATTAGTTTCTTCAAAAGTCTGCATGAACTGCCATTCCCCTTTCATCTTCCTATATAAAACCTTGCAATTAAGTTTGGAACTGAATTACTTATTTACTTAATATACAGACATAATTAACAGACTAACAGCGAAATATATCTAAGTACATTTTTATAAATAAGGAACCCATTTACTTGAGGTCAGGGTATCAGTACTGTGCATTTCTAATTCAATCATATTTATTCTAAGGCAAATCATCTCTTTGGTGACTTCTTATGAATAATAACTAGCCACCGTAATTTATTTTCTTTATAAGGGGTGGAGAATAGCAGAAGAGGTCAAATACTGCCTTTATCTTACCACTGCAAATTCATTTGCCTGATAAAGGTCCTGATCCAAAAACATAAAACTTTTGTAATTTTTTTACTGTAATGTTTCCGATTCAAATTCCTGAGATAAAACCCAGCATGACCAAAGCTCAAAGAATCTTCCCTCTTTTCCAGGAGAGGGATATTTTTCATATCCATTAGAGAATTATTAGATCGTAGTATGCAATATGGTTCAAAATGTGTGCACACTGAGCATCATCTAACACACGATAATTTACCACTTGTAGATTTTGTAGAAGTGTTAAACTCCTGAAGCCTAAGGCTAAAAAATAAAACAAGACACAATTATAGAAGGTAAGCACACAACTACCAACCTGGCAGCAACCTAGTTCTGGTTATTTTTTCATATAGTCTTTAGTACTTAAGCACTGTGATACTGCCTGAGAAAAGTCAGTGAAGTATAAAGAATAGATTTGGTGAGATAAATGGTTTCAGTGCAATTTCTAGTGAAGACTTCCATCACGAAACCCGCCACCAGACCTGGCACTATTGACATTCTTGTTACTGCTAACAGTTCAGTTGGAAGGTCCTACAAAAGTCAAAGGCTAACTATCCCGCATTGATCTTGGTCTGGTTATGATTTCACCCATGACCCCGTAAAGCCCACTTCCACTTTGAAGTGGTGGTCAAACCCTCACCCGGTGTAAACTGCCAGTTCATCAAATTAATTGAGTTCAGTGAAACTGTAAGATTAGTACCAGGTTAGAGTCTAAATCTGTATCTCTAGGTCAAGGCAAAGACCTATAACGGTGGAAGCTCCACTAATGATGCTGTATTGGCATTGTGAAGCTGGAAGTCTATAAGGCTGTCAACTTCACCTTCCATGAGCTCTAAATTCTCAGAGAATTAAATTAAAAAAAAAAAAACAACGAAACAACAACAACAGATAGTGCTGCCATCAGAAATTCTTTGCAGATGGCATAAAATAGCTTAACTACAATTCACTGGGAGCTAATTTCAGTCATTGGTAATACATGCTGGGTAGAAAATTAGTGTCAAACAACAAAATGGCATGATTTTTTTTAAAAGCATTTGGATTCAAGTTTCAAATACTCTCAATTAACCAGTATTCAAGTTTCCAGATTCAAGTCTCTCCCATAGAATTACACACTGCCAGCTAGTCTTTCAGCTTTAAGAAAAAAATATACATGATCTTGAACTTTATTGTTAGATTACAATAATTAGAACAATGAAACCTATGACTATATAGTACAGCCAAATATTTATGTAATGACTGGACAGATATAGCATTTTGCTAAATATTTCCATATCCGAGTTGTTTTTCTCTAAAAAACAGCAGAATGTTTCTGCACAGTTTTCCTTTTATTCTGTATTTGATCCCTCCCTTAGGTTTATTAGTAAAGACCTACCTGAATAGGCTATGCTACCAAAAGTCTGGAGAGAGAGCATGCAATTCAGATTTGTTTCCCTGGGTCTTTTTATTTATTTTTGTAAAAAGCTTTTTCACTTTCTAATCTGAAGACTTGCAAATTAAAAGACGATCAAGTGCACTGTAAACAAGGGTATCAGACAATCTGCAGATTTCTTTTGCAGACAAAAAATAGCTTATTGTAAAAATACTTCTAAAATACACCAGACCCACTACTTTGGTAACACCACATATGAAGATGTAAGCAACATTTATGGATGATATTTTCATTTTGTTTTCAAACTTCATTGATTAATGCAGAATTGAACAGGCAATAATGGACAGGTACTCTGTACATCTAACTGTTAAAGTGTTTAGGGTGAAATACTGTTAATTCTACAGGGTTTCTGAAAACCAAGAAGTATTTTTTTTATTAGAAGGTGAAAAGTTGTTTGCAAAAATAATGGATTTATTTTTAAGTAAAGCCGGTAGTCACTAGTAAGAGTCAAACAATGGGTTGCATAAAACTGGAGGGGAGTACTTGACATTAAAAAACCCCACACAATTTTTGCTTTCTGCTGTTGTAAAATTAGAAAGCTTTCTCATTTGCTTTGCACTTACATGCATTGCAAAGCTTGACCTATGTTTATATATACCAGACAGAACACGCAGGAAAATACTAAATTTCTATTGGGCTTTTTATTTTCCTCCAAGCAAGCTGCAGAAGGATAAATACTTATTAGTGAGAAAGCCAAAAGTGTTCCAATTCTAAACAAAATAAATTATTTGTGGAGTTTTTGTTATGAAAATAATAATTACATGGCAAAAACCTCCAAACAATTATGCTGGGACAAAACCATGACTTCAGAGATAATGGATATAGCCAGCAGGGATTAAAATGTGCAGGATTTCCTGGTCATTTACTCACTTGAAGATTTGAAAATCAGCTTATTCATGGGAGAAAAATAACCCATTGCCATCAGTCCTTGATCATAAAACACACAGAACTTTAAACTCTCGGTGCAATATTGAGAGGAGACAAATGTGCATCTAATCAGCTTTGCCCTTCATAGCAGGTATCACTTTGGCAATCAGGAACACACTGTGGATAGCAAAAATAATGGGAAGACAATATTCTGAGTGGAAAAAAAACCATACAACAACGACACACTTTGCAAAATACAGAGAAAGACTGTAACCACAGGTGGCTATTTTTGCTGACCTAAAACAATTCCCTAAAACGGCGGCTGTGATGCAGCCAGAACATGAAGGGCATGTTTTCTTTTTAACTCATGCATTCTTCTGGAATCCTGAGGTCTGAGTAAACTGCACCATCCCCAATAACCCTTCAAGATGCAAAGGAAAGCTCACACTGACAATCCACAAAGAGGGTGCATTAAATGACTACCTCTTACCACTGAAATCCCAAAGAACCATTTTATTTTACACGTCTATATCAGGAATTTTATTCACTTCCACTTGAGAGAAACCTGACAAAATGAAGCACCCTTACTGAACAGGATGGTAATTTTCATAAAATGCACAAACTAGTAAGGACAAAATCATCTACGTTCTCCACTTTTTACTTCCATTTGAAATAAAATAATGTGAAATACCATCATTGTGGGTTTCTTATAATAAGAAACACTTTACAGGTACTAACACTAGTAAGTAATGTATATGAATAATTTTTTTCTGGCAATTCTGAACTGCTTGTCTTTCATAGGATTTCTTATGGCTATTTACATTTTCACTCAGTGAAAATCAATTACCTTCCTGCAATAAGCCTCATTTGCTACCTTTGAGTATAATAGAAACACCATTAGGATGATGACATTACCCAAAAGAAGGGCACCACACAGTTGGTAGACATAAATTAAGGACCCTTTCACATATGCATTAGAAATACTGCTGTGACTGAAATATGCATAAAATCCGTATCTATTAGAGCTATTAGTGTTGTACTAGTGATGATTTTGAAGGAGGAGGGGGAGATTGTGATCTACTACTTTGACAAAATTATGTATTTCCTTTTTTTTCTCAGTGTGTGCCACTGATGCAATAAGCAGAGGCCCCCAGCTGAGCTGCATTTGGAAATGCCACTGAGCATGGTATACGCGCTTCACTTGCCTTTGCTGAAGCAAGACACTGTCAGGAATAGAGTGCATGTGTGCCGCCGAGCCCGCTCCTCCTTCCTCACCCTGACCTCCGCTGCTCTGCGGATGTACGCCTGGGTGAAGGCACCGCTCATGTGGAAAACAGCTCCTGCAGATCAATTCATAGGATTTAGGGACATTTAACTTCCATCAAGACCGCATCATCTTATTGATATTTGAGGACCAACTTATTACCGAACGTTAATGGGACTAACATAAAAGGGCTGTGCGTTTGCTTGGGGGGAAGAAACTAATTTAGAGATTCCTCCCGTGGAGTCTCTTAAGCAGAGGAAACTACTTCTGAACGCGGTTATTTTTACCTGGGTTCTTATGAGCTTAAGCAGAACAAAATTATAACACAGTATGATGTATTATGTATTAAAAGTGTAAAACGCAATTCCCTCCTTCCTACTCCTGTATTCGTTTGACATACCAATGAGCCCATTACGAATAAGGAAAATATTGGGACACCATCTCTCTTACAAAAAGATTACTGATCAGATTTTCATGTGTTAACAGAAAAAAATCTAGTTAGCTTCTCTTATGGACACATTAAGAACTATTTCAGTTTTACCAGGACTCAGGAAAATAGCACATTTTAAGATTATTTTTCTTTTTTTTTTTACAAATCGAAAGTTAGGATGTTCTCAGTCCTACAGCAGACTTTCTACTGACAGTGCTGTGAACACGGGGTTAAATCCACCACACATCCAACACAGATGTATAGAAACTTGCTGAACTAGCAAAGACAGAAATATTTAATATGCAGAAGGGTGATCCAATCTCCTGACATTCCATAACGAAAAGCCACATTAGCAAAAGTAGTAACTGGGCAGCTCTGTCTTATAAATTAGACAAATGGAAGCACATGGACAAAAGGCAAACGAAGGAGAGAAGAACTAGATCTAGTTAGGAATAGGAGTTTCTCTAGTTCAGAATGCCCTGCAGTTTGAGTCTCCTTCTACACTGCAGTCCTGTATTCTGAGAAATCAGTGGTAGAAGTCCTATACACAGTACTTGATCGTGAGCAAACCAGCATCATCGAGCAAAGCATTCCTAAAAATCAAACATTAAGGCCATTCAGTTAACCAGCTGCATTAAAGGTTGTACTATATTTGAGAAAAATGCTGAGAATCTTGCAAGGTGCAGTCTACAGATCAATAGTAGGGTTAGTCAGATTTTTCAAATGCAAGATTACCTTGCTTATAGTAAAAAAAAAAATATATATTTTTTTTTTTCCTAGAATCAAACATTTATACAATTATTTTTAGGAACCTGTCATTAAATCCTGAACTATCATTGTAATCTAAATATTCAACCACACTGGAATAAAATGAACATGTAGTATTCCCTGGGTGATTTTCCTTCTAATCTACTTCATTTTTTCTGTTATGCATAAAAATAGTATCCTGTATACAATGGCTACATATTATTTCCAACTAAGCTTTAAAGTAATAAGGTCTTACTGAGTTTTTAAGGAAAATGCAGTAAGGAACTAACCTCTTCTATATTTTTTCCCAGAAAAATGCATATATACAGACTAAGCACATAAAAAATGTAATCTTACAGTGTGCTTGCAATATATTTTACATTTAAAATGATCGTTGGTAGTGAAATGCTCATACCTCTTCAGGCGTTTATGTTGCTACAATGTACAGTAGAAAATATGCAGAATAGATTAATCATTTAGACACTATACATTTCATAAGGATAAAGGTCATAACAGTTGAGCAAGCTATTTCCATCAACATTATAAATAAGATTATATGATACACAGAATTTTTGTTTACACTAACTGGACAGAATGTACATAAGATATTGTAGCATTCCAGAAAATTACTTGTCTGAAGAAAACACTACAGTGGAAAATATTGTAGTTCTTTAAATACAAAACAAACAAAAAACCAAAATGTAACTAAACAATAGCTTCTTTAAAAAAAATAAATTTACAAACGGTTTCATTTTAAGTACACATACAAGTGCTTCATCTATTCAAACCCTAGACTTAGGAGGGTTTTGTTTTAGTTTTTTTTTAAAAACATATAGATAGGTAAGTACATTTAAGTAAAATGTGAAAGAAATGTTGTTTTCTCAGAAATAAGTTTAAGAAATTAATAAGAATTTGGAATTACAGTTAATTCCACTATTTATTGCAAGCATGTGTATCTAGGTACGAAACTACAGAAAGCACTAGATATGTTGCATTTCTTCCTCAGATAATTACATTGTTCTGATCTTTATAAATGTACATGAAGAGAAACATTTTTTGTTTTCCTGTTACTGTGCTCTTTTGCATCTAATTATTAGCAAAGATAATAAAGTATTTGTTACATATCTTTATTACATGACTGATGGATCTCAATTTTGAAATTACATAATCTAGCAAGGAATCAGTTTTTTTCTTGTGAAAATTTCTCTCTCTATTGAAAACCAGGACCTTGTGAAATGGACGCCTTCCTTTTCCTGCATTTGTTTCATCCCAACTTTCCATTTCCCAAAGTGATGAGATTAGAGGGAGGATGAGTAAAAATTCTTTCAGGTTGAGAAATAAGTATTCTAAGAAAAACACTTGTTCTATCACAAGTATATATTGCAAAGTCCAAAATGAGTACACTTGATACCAAAAATCAGGGAAGGAGAAAGGGAATGTGCCAGGAATTGTATCTTTCCTAAGGGTTTGGTAGAAGAAAATATGTCTTGTTACATTAACACTAACTTAAAGATAGGGAGTGTTAAAGCGCCTGGTATTAGTAGCTTGTGTATTGTTGCTTCATACTGAAATGGAGACATAGAGAGTTAGAATGGAAATTAAAAAGGGCTTCATCCTCCTCCACCTCACTGCCACTTTTCAATTTCAATCAAGAATTACACTCAGTCCCTTGAATGCAATCAAGCTGTACCACAGAACAAAGGTAAAATGCCAGAGCAGTCTTGATGAAACATTGGATCCAGTCTTCCAGTAGTGTTGGGAGCCCCCAGGAACCAAATTCATGGGCCTTACTTTACCAACTGTTGTGCAGTACCAGACTAAGTTAGAGCAGAAAGAAAAAGACTAAAGACTTGGGGCTTAATTTTATTAAGATAACACTAAATTCTTGCAAGGTTCATATGTTGATATAAAATGTCGTTTACAACCCATGAAAAAACAAATATTTTGGAAAATAAGACCACTCAAACAATTAACAGTTAGGAAACTAAGGCTGAAACTGAATTCCAGCCTTCAGCTCCTTTGTTTTATATAACTAATTTTAACCTTATTCACTTATAGCAAGACAAACCCTTTACAATCTGTTGAAAAACTCCAATGATAAGTTTAGTCTAGATATTTTGATTAGTTAAATGCTGCTTCCTTAACTTACACATCTTATAATTTTTCTGGCACTTTATATGTGCTGGAGGATTTGGATTCCAGGAGATTGCCCTGTTAGTCTTGTAAATCCGCCACTGCTTATCTTTATTTCCAAAACACTAAACATTGCAGCAGTCTCCTTAAGAGACTGTAAACAGAAAGGAATACTTACAGCAATGCCTCATACTACCCCTCTCTTCCTTTCCATCATCACATCTCTGCGCATCACAGCCCTCACAGTTTTAATTTAACTAGACAGTGTGGAGATACTTCTTCTGCAGCATTTACCAAACTTTATCTTCCTTATTAGACCAAATCTTCGTACATAAATGGGACAAAAGACAAAAATAAGGTTTTTGTTCCTTGCTGAGGCTTATGCTTCTGTAGAATACTACCTTACTGCGTTCCCTACACCTTTTGTAACGATTTTACTCCAGTTGCCTGCTGAAGAACAAGGTATTGCAATAACAAAAGGCACTATGAAAATTTCATCTGCACAGCAGACCAATGTCAGCAGAGCAGATCATATTTTAAGCATTATTACAAAAGGAGCATTAAACAACCATGAAAATATCCCTATGACACTTAAATCTGTGAGGAATCAGCATTTTGAAAAAACACAAACAGTTCTGGTTTTTGCCATCTGAGAAGGAATGTAGGGAAAAACTCTAAACCAGTGTGAAGCGGCACAAGTCTGATGAAAGGTGCACAGTGGTTTCTAAGCAAAGAACAGAGTAAAATGTGATTCTTCAGTTTGGAAAGAGAAGACCAGGAATACGAAGGAAATGTACTAGCTGAGCATGGAGAAGGGACTAAGGGATGACTGCCTATTTCCCATCTGTTTCAATATAAGAAGTAGGAAGTCATCAATGGAGCAAGCCATTATAGGGTTCAGAACAAAGAAAGGAACGCTTCTTAAAAAATGCCTAATTAACCTGTGGAATAATTTGACATATAATGTTGTAGTTACTAACAGATTCTACTTTTTGAAAAAAGTCATGGATTAAAACTTTTCTTGGGCTTTTAAAAGTCTGTGGTACCCTTCATTATGCTGCTAAATACTGGTAATAGTTCATTTCAATAATATTAAACAGATTGAAAGATATATGTTCTTACAAATACTACTATAATTTTTTTTAAATGATTCATTATGTATACCACAAGACTTTTTTTTAAAAAATTCTTTTTAATGGATTGGAATAATCATAATTGTCATCATGAAGAAGAACCACCAACCCCTCAAAAACCCAAATACATTATCTTCATCTGCCTCAAAACATATGTGTACACTGTAGTTCAAGAGACTGTCATGGTATGGTTATCTCACATTTAGGGTACTAATAGGATGATGGTACTTATTCTTGGGTCAGTGAACAAGCCAAAGCTGCCTAAAGACAGACTCAAGCTCCAAGAAAAACGAAAGAGGGCTTTGTCATTTTTATTATTATTATTTTTTAAAGAGGAAAATGTACTGAAATGGTTAGTTTCTACTGGCTCCACACTGTTTCATCTTTACATGCTCTCTGCTTTCTGTTTCAGCATAGTGGTGCTAGTAATATTCTTGCCTTCAGGCCAGAAGGTCAGGGGTTGAAGGACAACATAAAAACTTAGGCTCTAATTCAGTGATGACACAGAGGCACAGTGCTCGTAGGGGAAGAGCAACCACACTGTCAAAGGTGTCTTCTTTGGATGAAACACTGAACAGAGGTCCCTACTGGCAAAGTCAAATGAAAAAGGAATAAAAGCTCTGCTGTGAAAAATGTATTTTAAAAATGACTGCCCTAGAGTTCAGAAAGAAAGCTAGAGTTCTGATAGTTTTGTTACTTAGCTAATAGAAATTTGTTTTACATCTTTCTTTGAGATTTAAAGAGGTCTGACAGAAAAAAAACATTTCTGTTATCAGTTTCATGTGTCATTATCAATTTCTATCAGAATAATTACAATATAAAATCTCTATCTTACTAAAAGTCATGTGGTTTTGTTTAATACAGATCAAGGTTTATAACTGAGTAAAAATTAAGTAACTTCTTTTTGCCTTTTGGGAACCAGATTAAAAGGGACTCACAATTGCCTCATTTTAAGGTTTTTAAATTACCGTCTTTGTGTTAGCAGTGGGTTATTAGTAAAGAAGTGTTTACGTTTGTAAGAAAATTATTTTAAAAGTGTGGTGAAAGATATAAAAAAAATGAATTTATTCAGTGAGCACTAAGTTAGGAACAAAGCTTATCTGAAAGCAAACAACCAACATTATTTTGAAGTCCATAATATTAAGCTGAAAGAAGGAAAAAAAAGTGGATGAAACACATTAAGTAGGAAATAAACCATTAATCATTCTTGCTGATATATTTTGGGAAAGATATGCAGCAGATAGAAGGAGCAGCACATGATAGCTCAGGTGGAACTTCAATAGTTAGGTGTAGAAGACAGACTTAACAGGAAAAAAAGTCAGAACAAAAATTAATCTACTCAATAGAAACAGTGAGACATATGCTATTTACATAAGTCTAAGATAAGTATTCTGTAATTTCTATTTTCTATGTTTCCTGTAAAGCTTACAATCCTCTTCAGGTGCCGTAATGGTGTTTTGGAAAATTCCCTACTGGCTGTCTTTAATGAGACATTTCAGGTTTTTTTTTCAAGTTGGACACGATTCAAAGACGTAAATAGCAGTTACATCCTGTGAAGTGTGCACTTCCCATTACATCCCAAGAAACCTTGGAAGGTTTGAAAAAAATATGGAATAGAAGATTATAATTTAAATTCACAAATCCTTACTTCCTTATAAAGCTGTAGGAGTCTGAAGATTCCTTTGGTACGGACTTGCAAAATCTGATCCCTGTCCTATTCCCTCCAAAGGGACAACATACAGGGAATCAGCCACTGAAGGACCAGATCCTGCAGGATTCTGAGCATCTGCACTGAGGATTTTTGATTTTTAGGGGGCTTGGGGGCTGGTTTTTTTTTTGGACGGTGGGGGGCGGAAGGGTTGTCCCCCTGATCAAGCCACCTATGGTGACAAACGTTTACAGGTCTGGCACTCTCGTATATGCACTCAACTGTACACCCAGAAATGTCAACACATATACACACTTATTTTAATAATTAACTTTGTAAATGGGCGATCTCTTTAGTATTGGGATTTTGGATCTTATTTCTAAAAATACCACACTAACTTTTAAATACTATTCCATATTCTAACAGTCAAATAAAAGCACACCTAAAAGCACAGTTTAACCTTTAGTTCATTTATAAGCTGCTTTAATGACGTTGGTCATTATAGCAGTGACCAAAAATATAACATCAAAGAAACAAAAATTTTGAAATCAACAAAACAAACAACAAGAAATTTGGTGCAGATCTAATGTGTTCTAGAAGGAAAAGAAACTCAGTTTTAATCTTTATTTTATTCTGTGTAGTATAGGAAAATTTGTAGTGTTTTAAAAATAAAACCATAAAAAAAACGTATCCACTGACTTGATAATTTGAGTGGTTTCGCGTGAAAAACCATTATGAGTAATACCATGACTCAATGTGTGACTACTGCCAGACAAGTGCTACTTAGACCTGTCTATTTGCTGTACCAAGAACAGTGATCCCGGCGGTCTATAAGGCCATGTCTACACTACAATGTTCTGTCAGCATAATCACTCAAAAATAAGAAAAGGCAGGATCTTTGATAAATACAGCAACACTGAAACGAAAGCAGAAAACATGCTTTCACCAATATAACCTTTTACTTGAGAGTGGGGAGAAACAGAAAACAGCACCACTGTATTGACACAAAGCTTAAATGAATGTATATAAAAGTGTTTGCACTAAGAATACTGTCCTAATAGGGATAATACTCTCATATGAAGTAAAATTGATAGAAAAACAGGATGCGTTTGGAACAAACTTTATATTAACTGGATTTTTTTCTGTTACCATAAAGATTTTAAACTGCATTAGAATAATAATATATTGGCTTGGTCCTAATAAAAACACTTGCAGTTAAAAAGGTTGAGTGAGTGAAAGTGATCTCAGAGTGTAGGAGTCAATCAGAAGGGCAACAACAGCCTGAATAAGGCTTTCAGCCAAAAAGCTGAGTTGATCGAGGTATTTGCCAGTGTTTACCATTTACCTTTCGCTTTGAATGCAATATAAATATTTAAGACCCTATATAGGCTCTACTGGAAGCTCATTAAAGCTGTGCATAATTGTTGAAGCCACTTCTGAACACTGGGTTTTGGATCCTACATTTTGCAAGCACATTTGGAAACCTGAGCATAAGGTTCAGAAAAAAAACACTTGCTGTTAAGGCTCTTGAATACCAGAGTTGCCTCTCAAATGAGCAAAACAGCACAAAGAAAGGCATGTTATTTGGAGTGCATAAAAAGAAGCAGTTACAATATCTCAGAAAACAAACCTTTCCCTGGTACACATCCTTGCCATGAAGCGTAAGATTCCTCTAGAACTGGAGTCAAAGTAATGCAAAAACTTTAGAAAGATACATTTCTCATTTAAATAGGCTAGCAAACTAACCATGTACAACTTAACTAAGCTTCACTATTGGATCAAGAGGGATAAATTCCTAGCAAAAAGAAAGGAAAGGTGCAAACCTGTGTAGTACAAAGGGAGTGATGGGAGTAAATTGAGCAGACGATAGTTTTTGGCTGAGTGTCAGAAAAATATTCCTAACAGAGAGGACAACTATTATACTGTAGAAAAGACACCCTCAAGGGAAGTGGTAGAAGTCTCATTCCTACAGTCCTTTGGAAATGAATCAGGTAACGCACAAGAAGATATTGTGGGAAACAACCCAGCCCTCGTTGAAAGATTTTTATTATGACATCTTTCTCATCTCTAATTTCTGTCATTTTATGAACATGAATGGAAGAGAATAGACCATGCATAGGAAGGAGGGAAATCTTAGTCTGTCATTGGCTTTCCTCCCTGCAAGCCTCCCTGTTTCCTGCCATTCACAACCATTCCCATCATCTACAGATGGCTAGAGGAGCAGGGGGCAACACACAATTACAAATTAATCTCTATTATTGTTGCAGGAACCTGGAGTTGCACTCCAACGCCACATAGAGCTAATTTTCTCATCTTTTTTTGGGAGTGGGTTGGTTGTGCATTTGTCAGTTTTATCTTTGTTGGTGGGGCATATGCTCAGTATAATGAGATAAGTAAAACAACATTTCTCAATTTTAATATCCTAGGACTTTTCACTGACATGAGGGTAACTGGCATGAAGCTTTCTTATAAAATCCTTTTGTCACATACTGTATTACAAATCTATCAGATTCTCTCCATTTCAGAGTCATTGACACTTTCTCTAACCTTTCTTAACTTTAAGTATCAGGATTTTCCCATACTACCAAAAAAACCCCGAAAACCCCCAAACCCACACCGCCTCATCTGTTGCACTTAAAAGCTGATCTCAAAAGAAATTCAGCACAGTTCCTCAGATACAACAGTTCTACTGTGGCTTCCAGATGCACCTACTTTTAGCAAGAAACAAGGATTGTATAACTATTATGCAACCTAATATCAATTATTTTGTCCTGTAATTTAAGACAAATTCTCATCTTTTACCTTCATTAATTATATTATATTTGGATTATGAGATATGATAACTTCAAAATATAAGGTAAGAATAAACATGCTCCCTTTCTGTCTTCACTGTTGTGTACCACTTTACCCTGAAATAAACTTATATCTTGTAAAAAACTCAAACAACCTCCCCCCTAAACCAGCAAAAGCCACAAAACCCCCCAGAAACTAAAAATACCCGCAAAAAACTACTTGTGACAAAAAAACCCCACAACACCTCAGGAAAGTGTTTGTGCATAGCTCTTAAGTTTCTTCACTATTTATTTACTTCTTCTGTGTTCTTTAAATTCCATTTTTCTTCATAAATGAATTTCTCCAGTATTTTCTATGCCCAAGAAAGACAAGACCATGCTTAGATTGTTTGTGAGCTTATTTCTATTCTGTAATCACCAAAGCATCTCCCCTTCAATTTTGACAAATTGATGAAGATTGCAACAGTAGCTCAATTTATACCTGACACACATTGGCTGTCTAGGAAACCCTTTTTTTTTTCTTCTGTCTGCTATTCCAATATGTTAAGCATTAAGAAAGCAGCAAGCTTTGCTAACCATAGTTATGTTGTCAGTGACTCACTTCATGCTGTGGTCTTGCTCATTCAAGTTCATTAACTCATTCCATTTGTTTTTATTATCAGTTGATAATAAGCACTTGATAAATACAGGAACCTGTATGAAGATAGGTATATGCTTTCAAGTATAATCTACCTATAAAAGCTGACATTTTTTTTTTTAAATAAAGATATTTTTTTTTTTGCTTCTTTTAATCTAATTTGAAGGAAAAGTACATAAGAAAATTATTTTTTAAGTAGCAATTGTGAACATGATTGAACTCTGTATGAAAATGTCATGAAAAAATATTTTGAAGGTTAAAAAGTTGGCTGGTTACTTACAGAAAAGTATACAATGAAGTTATACTTTAATTTATGTAGACTTACGCAGTTATCTATGGGTAAAATTGGATCCTGTAAAAATATAATATACTGCCTGGCCAGACAATTTTGTTAAATATTACAAGGAGGTTTTGTGTGATTTCAATCTCCAAATTTTTATAGGACCTCAGATTCTTTCTTCATAACTTTTCTTTGAAATAGAGGTAAAATTGAAAGCTATATGAGCATATATATGTAAAAATTTGTCCAATTTTCCTGAAAAAGTGTACCCTTATTATTTTTTCATTGAAAACTTTCATTTTCCTTAAATCCTTCAAGATTGATTGATAAATACATATTCTTCCACTAACATCAGCTTAAATAGTTCATAGGCTCTATCAGAAGAGGTGGTTGTTGCACTTCGGAGTTTAAGATCAATTTACCACTTTTCAAACAGGTGATATTTTATAACTGGTAGTTAATTACAGGCACTTTCTTAAGACCGTGATTGCAAGCCATAAAAGTTAGATGAGCAAGTGTCCAACTAGCTAGCAAATAAAAGTTACCTCAAATTCATTACCTGTATAACAGTTTAGTGCTCATATTAAGACATCATATTAAAATACATCTTTCATTTCTGTGATAAATCTGTTCAACTAGCAACCCAAATATTTAAAAGTTCTGAAAAAGAAGGGATGCGGCTCCCAAGTGAAACTCTGTCAAAATGTGCATTTATTATTCAATTCCTTGCTAAAATTCACTTTGTGACAAAGACACATCACAACTTTAATGCAACCCTTTAGCCTTATATTGCAAGAAAAATAGCGATCATGCTGAAACCCAACGGGAGTTGTACAGGGGTAGTTAGTTCTCAATAGTACGGGCCCCTGTACTTTCTAAATACAGGCAAAATCCTTCCTCTGGGTCAACCAGCACACCCCATACTCCAAATGTCTCCCCAAGGTCAAGTTTAGCAATTCATCAGAACTAGAGAAAACCAAAAAAATCTGCAATCAGGTAATAAACAGAAAAGAGTTCCTTACCAAAATACTGCAAATTACCTAGTAAAGAATTTGTTCTTAATTTCATCTTGGAGAAGGAAATAAATAACCCATAGGGGATGTTCTTATTTTTAACTGCTTCTCCTTAAACCTTTCTGTGGAGGATGAACATACCCAGAGGACTGATGAATTTGAAACCCTTTTCTCCTGTTAAAGATCCCAAATTAATCATTTATCTGATGAGGTATTTGAATCCTCAAAAGCCTCAGGCAAGGGTCTTAAGATCCAAGGCCTTTTTTTGGTCTTGACACTCAGCAGTGAAGACACCACTTACCATACATGTATTTATCTTTTGCAAGTAGCACAAATAAAAACAGCAACATTTTCTTGGAAAACAACAAAGAAAATTGAGGCACGCCATACCTGCAACATTGTAATATGCAGTAATATACAATTATTTTTTTAAACAATAGTTTAGTGAGAAAAATAACACCTTTAACCTAGCAAAGTTGTGTAAAATGCAGAGACACATATATAAATGATAGTAGGGTGATGTTTCTACAAAGAATAAACAAGTTTTAGAAACTGACAGATGTTTCTGTGCAACTCCATGGCTTCAACCAATATTTAACTTTCTCTATGGCATTAACATTTGTTAAGAGAAATAGCAGACTCTAGTGAGTTTGAAAAAAGCTCTTGGTGGCACAGCTCTTGTTTACTTCCACTAGGAAAAGTAATGTATGGTTTCAAGTTTTTGTCAACACATTCAGCTTCCTTTCAGAAATGTTTTTAGAGCCGAACAGCTCAATGCAGAGGTGTGGAACTGCTTCATATACTATAGAGAAAGGGCATAAGCTGCAAGCCTTCTGTGGACCAGCCTGCATATTTTCGAAACCAAAACAAAAAAAAATTATTCAAGTAGTTTATTTGCAAGTGTTGCTGCACTTCCCAGTTTGTGAAGGGAGTTACACAACTAGGGAGGGGTACAAGGCATACTGACTGTTTCATCATATCCAGGAGACATGCTACATGGAGGCACAAGAGCACTTTTAATAGCCCAGATGCGCTGGTCCAGCAGGTCCCAGGCTGGGAAGTAGAGCATCCCTTCGGAGCACCCTGACATTGCTAGTCACTGCTCAACAAGCCACAGCTGGTCACTTCCTCGGTCTATGCCAGCATCCTCTCTATCTAACCTGTGTTCACTTTATGTATATAGAGATTACGTATCTACTCAGAGAAGACACAATCTTTTTCTACATTCTCAGGAAAGTGGATCTCTGTGATTAGAACGGCAGCACTGAAATTCAAGAAAGTGTTTGGGTTGGATTTTTTTGTTACACAGATGTGAAAACATGGATTCAGAAGACACAATGCTTCTCAACTATATATATCACGCAGTAGAGAATCATTCCGTATTTGCACATCTTCTGTTCACCACAACATGTCTTTGCACCACTTTTAAATAAGCAAGGACAGAGGATTACACTAGTGATATAACAAAAACGGAGTAATGGGATTCATTAATGCATGTATCTAATGGCTCTGTCACAACACAATCAGGCAAGAGACTGTGGCCTGTATTTTAGATGATGTTGCACGCTGTATTACAGCCCTCAAAGGAACGGATTCACAAGTCTGTGTCCTCAGAGTTCAAATACAAATTTCTTTTCCCTTGCATGTGAACTCTACTGAGTATAGCTCAAACTTGGAACATGAAACATCTAAAGAGAGTGAGCCAAAATGTGTAAATATGAGAAGACAAATAAGCTCCCCAAAACCTACAGCAGGAAAATAATTAGCACAAAGATGATTTCTGTTTCTGTATGCTGTACTTCCAGTCTACTGAGTGAAGTCTTTAATATTCAACTCCTGCAAAGCAATTTGTAATAACCTACTCCAAGCATATCATAACATAAAAGCAATAAGGTATATCAACCGTGTAAAATATTTACACTTTGTTAAAACAGATAGTGTTACGCTTTGTACGTTATTGTGGTAGTCATTCATTTTTCATAAGTCATGATTTCAAGTTTTTCTTAACAATCATCTCTCACAAATCAACTAAGAACTCTATTATGAGGGCAGGCATGCCTATATTTAATAGTCTCCTAGCTGAAAATGTTAATAATAGCGTAAGGAAAGTTATCCATGATTTAGTACTGCTGTACCAGAAGACATACATACCTTGGTCAATCTGGAAAAGGAAACAATTGCTTCCTATAATACTAAGTAAGGGGAGGTGGGCTGGTTGTTTGCTTTGTAATATATCATTTAACCACAAAAAGCTGCCTAGTTTCACTGCATGCAGGATTATTTAAGATGTTATTACCAGTAGACTCAATAATTCAATCGAAATAGTTAAGTATGACAAGATATTAGGAAGCAAGGGTACCAAGAGACATTGAACACTGCTGCAACGTAGCTAAGAACCGAGTCAGAATGATTATAGGTGTGCTTACAACAGATCTTACATGAATATGGAGAATATTTTCATTTATAATAACCAAAAGTTCTATTTCAATTTAATTTCTTGTTTTTAATGGTATAAATGCCAAGTAAATCATTAAAAGAAATGTCAGCTCTATCAGTGGCAGCTGCTCTTACTACTAAAAAAGGAGGGGAAGTGTAAGAGCAGGGCAGCCAGCAAACCCCACAGCGGTCTGCAAAGTCACTAGTGGGAAAACAACAAAGGCCTTTCCATGCAACTAACACAGATGTGCCCATAGCCAAACTGTCAGAAACAGTTAAGATGACAGCTACTCACAGTTCATTATTTCCTTCTCACAGGTCACTGGGTGACAAGCTGGGTCACCATGCTTTGTCGGCTGCTACAGTCTTCCCCCCCACCCCCCCCACCCCCTGTTCTTATTCTATTTAAATAAAGGTAAGGCATTCAAATCTGTATACTAATGTAAACAAGTACCTTCAAATGCTTTCTGAACATGGAAATGTAATGTTTATTATACCTTCCTTTCATTTTCAGGTAGATATATAACATTTCCTCTCTGTGAGGAGTACTGGATTTGTATCTGTAGCAGGTACAGCTATTAGAATAATTTTGTCAAGATGTGACTAAAGCAGATAATGAAAGCTAATTTGTCACCATTTCAAAGCTTTAACCTTTAGAACACTTACATGGCAGATATATCATGGAAAATCATTGCAACTCAGTGAAAAGATGTTTTCCTCAGAGGAGTTTTCACAAACAGAAATCTGAGAGGGTACTTAAAATGAATACAGACTTTTTAAATGCAGAAAATACGGTCTAAAGAGGTTTTTTGTGGAACATATATAAATAGATTTTAAAAATAATCCAGTTGTGAATTAATTGTTTTAGCACATTCTCATCTGTCTTCACAGAGTAATCAATTTACAATACAGATGTAGCTTATGACTTTTGCCTATGTTTTGCCCACTTGGAATTTAAAATTAATGAACAGTGTATAAAGAATCAAGGTCAAGCATTTGCTTAGCTGTTACAAAAAATTGCACCAATTTGTAGCTCCGTCACTGATGGAAGTGGGAGAACATCTCCTTAGGGGTATTCCTTAGTCATTTCTCCTACACTAATAAGTCTTATAAAAAGTAATAACTGAATTTGTCCAACTGATTCAGAAAAAATAAAAGGAAACCAATTGTCCCAGATATATGTTTCTTAGTATTAAATATGACAAGGTCATAAGCATTCTGACCCAGATCCAAGAATGCTTATATGTAGCACGTACTTAACTTGGAGCATACTTAAATGCGTATCTGGATTGGAGACAGAATATTCAGAAACTTGTGAAATCAAGCTTACTTATGGAAGCAAATAATCCAATAAGGCCTGCAACCAAAACTGCATTAAAACAGGTGATTAATCTTAGAAATGCATCTACTGCCTTTTAAAGGGCCAATTCACAAATTGAATGTTCTACTGGGACAGCACAAATCTGTTACAGCTGATGATACAAGAGCACTCTCCTACTTTCCCAGTTGGGCCCAACAAGTAAGATCATAATGAGAGAAGTAATTTAAAATGCTGTCAGAAATTGCTGGGGTTACATTTCCACAAGGTAATACTCCAAACATTATCATCTTGACCCAGGCAAAGATGATACTACATAATGCCTTTCTACAAGCGTCCAAAACATTTTTTGAGTAAAAGAAGACAACGGTTTTGCTGTTTCCCATACATGAACAGCAACAATGAAAATAAGTACGGGAAGGAAGTTAGTGGTCATTAGTTACTTAGTTAAGTCGTTGGTTCTTGCGCACTGAGGGAAGTACATAAATCAGTCATACAGCTCACCTCTCTATTCGTCCTTATCCTAAAGGCCACAGCTTCTCAGCAACTGGAACCCTCCATGTCTGGCATCTAGATTATGATTGGAATTTGGTCTGTTTGGAGCAATGCTTGTCATTTAGAAAGGATTTTTTCTTCAACAGTATTTGCTGGAACGGATGAGTTTTTAATCTTTCACATAGAAACTCAAGGATTCAGTCAGGTAAATCAGAGGTGAGGTTCAGGTTTTTCTGTCTTATAGGCATATGTATATTAGTAAAAGTATGAGATGCATTGAAAGAACAACATTGGAAAGAACACTAAATAAGATGTCTCCAATGACACTAAGGGCTTGCTGAGACCACTAAGAGGACAAAAAAAAAAACAAACCCAAAAAACCCAAGCTCATTTCCTTGTCATCATTACTATCGTGTATCATAGGATAATGTGCAACAGGCTAAATAGTGTGCAGGTAAAATAAGGGGCTTCAACCAGCAAAAATAAAGTCTAATTGTATGAAAATTGCTTCAAACAGACAAAATTGTCCTCTAGTTAACCACATTCTTCCACACTTCATCTTTTCCATAAGGCTCTTCCTACAACATCTTACAGAATGACTTCTTCCAACATAGGGCTGACTTCATGCTGTTGTGGCTCACCATGAAAGCGTGATCATTTTATCAGAAACCAAACCAGAAAACCACCAAGAATGACGGCTCTGGAATGCATATTCCTCCAAAACACTAAGTTGGAAAAGGAAACATTTAGGGCAGGACTCAATAGCTTAAGAATAGACACTTGGTTGTATTTGACACTGCCAATGTACCCAAAGGATCTGCATAGTTCTCACAGGTACCATAGAGGACTTGCAGGAGTCTTGCAGTAACCTGAAGCAGCTGGAAGCCTGATGATATGCCACTCAACACCTAAAAATTATCCTAAACACCTATGTCTGGGCAGTTATGTCCTTTCTCAGTAAGCCAAAGTTCTACAAAAATCTACAAATGCGTTGAGCAGGGCAGTTCACCAAAAAGAGTTTTTATAAAACTAGTTGAATTTCTTAGGAGGAACAGTAATCATGGCCTTCACTTTATCAACTCCTATAGCTGGACTAACTCCTGAAACAAAAATTCTAGGACACTGAGATACAGTTTCCTCTACAAGTCATACCTCATTTGCACTTATGACAGTTTTTCATGTTATTTTGTAAAGGAAGGCAAATTTTATCGCTGCTTGGAAATTGAACAGCTTTTCAAATCACAAAGGATAAATAAAATCTTGTCTCCTGTTTCTTACATCACCTTTCAGGCACTGAAAGCATTCTACAGACTACGGAGTGGAATGTGGCAGCTATTTAACAGACTACATTAGTATTTATCACAGTCTAGTGACAAATAACAGCAAAAGAGAATTTAAATCACTTAGTACCTCCCATAACAGAGGTAACTGCAGAAGTTTTGAATTAGTTACCATCGTTATTTAATGCCAAATGTTTCTGACAGTAAAATACTGTTATTTTAGTATTTAAGTGTTTTGTTTCTATATTTAATTCTAGTTCAGGAAAATGCTTTAGACTGCATAACTCCAATTTGGTGGGAAGAGATACATAAAGACAAAGAAAGTCAAGCATTCAGTGCTTAAAGGCTATCTTGACTGCAGGTAGCTTTCCAAATCAAATGTCTGTTTTCTGCAAGACGACATTTTTAGCTTAATATTTATATACTGTTATCTGAGGCTAAAAGCATGGAGATTTAGTTGAAGAAATTTCACTTATCCCATTGTAACTTAAATGAAGTGAAATACTTTGTAGTGACCTTGACATCACTTTGCATATTTAGAACATAACAATTCCTACTTAAAGCACCACGGAAAAAAAGATCTTTTATAAACCTTCACCTTACATTGCAGAAGGCGTCTTTTGAAAGAGCCAATATAATCAATATTAAGTTTGATACTTTATGTTCTAACATACCACAATATTTGCTAGTAGTTAAATCATTTCTGTTGTAGCTTTAAAGTTACTTGATTCATCAAAAAAAGAAATTACCCAAAATACAGGTAACCTACCTCTACTTATGCAGTTCCCCCAAAACTACTGATTGCTAATACCTTCTGATACCTCAGTCATGTCATAGGCTTCAGACACATTTAAGAAATATTTTGGATGCTCAAAGATTAAATATTTCCAAAGTATATGCATAAATGAAGAACCTGAAGTGCTAGTCCTTGAAGGACCACCAGAGGAGCAAATCTATGGGTCCTCAAAGGGTAATGCATCCAAGGGAAGAGTTACAATAACCTAGACAAACTGAATCCGATTGTTTCTTGCCGTCACCTGTAAATTACTGTTATTGACTTACTGCCAGTAGTAACAACAACATTAACTAGTTCAACTTTCATTCTAACAGCAAGTGACATCTTGTGTTCTTTCATCTGAATGGGAAGTCCATTTTTAAAGTGTTTTGATCTAAAAGTACCCAAAGAACCTCAAAGTACTTTAAAGTAGCTCAAGAATAACTAGCCAAATGCCATTTGTAAAGGAGAGTTTCAGTTAAAGAAAGGCAGTCTTCTGCCTGCTATAAATAGAAGTAATTAAGAACACTGCTATTTATCTTTTACTGAAATTAAAATAAAACCCTATATTGAAAGTGACTGTGTCACTTACAGTATTTTGGCTCAGCATGACTTTGAGGTTTCTAACAAAACCTTTACCATTTAAACAAGTCTTGTGGCACAAAATGTGCCACAATGTTGATACAAGTCCTATTTAGTCCTATTTCTTTATGTAATTTGCATAATGTTAGGTTTGTAGAAAAAAATTAAAAAGTAAATTTGCAATTACTACCAAACATCATCCACATCAATCTTCAAAATAAAAAAAAATAAAGCACATAAATGTCACCCCTTTTCATTAATTTTGGTCAAAATCCCCATTTGCTTATCAGCCAGAGGGTTTCCGAGATATTTCAATAACATCCAGGAAATCAATCTTACATGAAACTGAAGGAAAACATCTAATGTCATTGAACAATAAATATCAGTTCTGTCAGTGGCTTACCTTTGAGCTGAGGCCTTAGGATGTTTCTCTTCTAGTTTCCTCACCAGTGCCACTGTCAGCTGTGTAGTCTCCCCTAGGGGATCTGCAGGCATTAAATGGGCGTCCAAAGGTCCTGAAAGTTGTTTCTGATTGGGGTTGCTGACATTTTTTTGCAGAACCTAAGAGACAGAAGTACAACCATGTAATTTATAAATTGCTAATTAAAATAATGTGTGTCTACTTTTTCAAGTAAGGCTGTTGATTAGCAGAAAATGTCAGAAATACAAATAGCTATGTCAAGATGCATCAAGAAGCACAAATCTAGAGATCTAGTGATTATTTTTTTGGTTTGTTTCCCTTTCTGTCCTTGAGTTTTTCCACATAGGAATTAAAAAATTTCAAAAATTTTCCCTGCATGGGCTATAAGCTTAGATTGTCTGGGACACAAATATGTATAAATTTTTATTCATTAAAATCCTGTATACAACTATCATTTGTCTGATATATAAATATCGTATTAAATTAAGAAATCTAATGAAGTTATTTATTTAAGGAAATAAGTTGACTTCCACACTGATATTTCTCTTTTCAAAGCGTGTTTTTGAAAGGACTGTCTCTGACCTGCCTCTGGCTTAATACTGTGACCTCTTCTGCTGAGCTGCTGTCTATCTCCTGATGAGCTGCAGACCAGGCCCCATGGTGAATGCGGTTTTCTGTCTGGGTCACCTCCTCTCTTTCATTTAGTTCCTCTAGGTAGGTCAGGACAAACTCAGGGTAAGCCTGTAGGAAAGGACAAAGGCAGAGGAATAATGAAGAAAAACATCAGCTACATCAGCAGAATCGCAACAGTCTAAACACCAGGAACGATGGGGAAAGTCGTTGTTGATGTATGCAATGTCACAAGAGTTGCTTGCACATAAATAACTTTGTTTTTCACAAAGTTTTCAAAGTCAGAGTTAGATAGTGACCTTTTCATATGCACTAAAGTGAAAAACATAAAACATTTGAACATCATCTACCAGTTTAAGAATAAAGACTAACAGCTCTCAAGATGAAACATCTATAAATAGGAAGAAACAAAATTTTCTATCCCTGTCTTTAGGTAATATTTAATTAAGTATAGGTGATATTTAGGTAGGCATTTCAATATGATATATTAAAAGAATTTAAAACAGCATATTCTGACATCAAGGCACATCACATACAGAAAAAAACCTTCCTGATAGTTTTGAAACCAAAAAAAGATGTACTGCTTTAATTCATCAGTGAAGTCAATTGCCTTCTTAATACTTTTGATGCTTCCTTACATGGTAAAATGTCCCAAATAAAAAATAAAAATAATCACAGCTTAACAATTACATTCTGTTGCATCTGAGACATTAACATCTCAGCAACTTAACCTTATAATCCCCAGATCTTGTACCATGGTAGCACAACCAGTTTTATTTCTTTACCTCAGTCTGTGAAATGACTGCATTGTCATTTCTCAGGTGCTTCTTCAATTCAAGCAGTAGTCAGTCCGCTGTCCTCATGATGAAGTGGGCAGAATCTTCCTTTATACAAAATACTCATTTATAATGAAAATTGTAGTTTAGAATTCTGTGAGAACTTGTACTATTTTTAATAGAAAGTATATAGATAATAACAACACTAAATTAGACCAAAAATAGGAGATATTCAAATACAGTTAACACTTTAACAAATTGAAATCAATAATCCATTAAAACCTTTATGGCTACAGAATGAACTGTCTCACAAGAAAAGCCATCTTCTTCTGTTCCGTCACTCATCAGTGAGTAAGCATAAGCAGTTTCATAGGGCAGGTAATATTACAGTACTTAAGCACTTGGGAATATATTCCAAAGTCAATTCTCCATGGACATCCCATAGCTTTGGTGACATTTCTAAGCTCAAATGGAAAGCAGAATATGAAAAACAAAACTTACCCTCAATTTCTAAGAAGACTTTTGGCTCATATCTTAAGAATACTTTATAATATTTTGATATTTTTTTAGTTTGATCTTGAATTTTACTAGATATTTTTAACAATAAAGGTCAGCTTTTAGCTTCAGTTGCATGGCTTTTTCTTTAGTCTTTTGTCAGACTTTTCCCATGAGTGAAGATATTTTCAATTTAGGACCACCTATATTTTACTTTAAAACAAATTCCTTCAACAGCAAGAGCACAACAAGCAGTGAGGTGCTTTTATTTCTTGAGGGAAAAAATTCTTCACCAATCAATAATACTAACTTCCCTGCTGTTTATCACCTTGTATGGACAATATATTATAAAACTTTTCTCTCCTGCTTCATAGTTCCTCTGTATTTTAATTCTGATGTAATACAATAACTTACATTCCTGGTATATTTTTCAGACTTGGCTGCATGAATGAGCAAAGATTCCACTTCTTTCAATAACAAAGTCTTTCTCTACAAACACTTCACATTCACTTATTGTTGCTGAGAAAAGGGATTCTGGTTTCTCTGTCTCCACCTTTTCTGCCCAACCCCGTGCCATTGCCGCTTTCTGTGCCAGAAGAAAGCATCTGGCAGCCGTGTAATAAATACACCTAAGTTAAAATTAACACAGTAAAATGATAGTTATTACCCATATGTGTACTCAAACAGAGTTCCCCTAATGGCACACCTGTGCCAGAACACCAGGCAGCATGGAAGCTGGTGCAGGAGTCCCCATCTCTGCTTGCTCCAGCTCAAGGACGATGGATCTGCACCTCGTTTACACGAAACAGCTTCCGTAGGTATTCCAGGGAACCTCTCTTCTTCAGGAAAGTGAAGAAACAGAACAAGCTCACAGTGCGGAATGCAGCAAAAACCTTGAGCCATCCCAGAACAAGAAAAATAGTTTTCCAACTAATTTCTGCCCTTGAGCAAATACAATACTTTGGAAAGTTTTATTTCTGGTTCAAAACATGTTCCACCCTAGGATACGTTTGGTTTCCCATGCACACCAAATACTGAAATTTATTGTGAAATATTGTAATATACACGTTCAAAACTCAGAGCATGTTTAAAAGCACTATTAACTTATCTTGCTTACTTTCTGAAATTGATAGTTGACTTATACTGCTATTTATTTATACTTTTTATTGACTTGTATTTTATTTAAATTATCCATAATGTTTACATGAATAAGAATCACAAATATGGAGATCATTGAATATTAGTCTACTAACTAAAAACGTACAGAGGATAATATGAAGATTAATTTTTTGTTTCTGCATAAAAATAATTTGGAAAAAAGGAAAGCAATATCAGGATTGAATTATGAAACAACATCTTGAAAATAACTTGATAATTTTAATGTTTTTTCAGAACAAACTAGTACTCTCTGATAAAATAAAGCCATACCTTGATTGCATAGGGGAGAGCGTATGCATAGAGGAGAGTATGTTAATGGCAAACACACTAAGTAGTAGGTATTAATTCCAAGAAAGTGAGTTTTGTTCTCAATCTTACTGATGTGCCACATATCATTACACTGTATTATGCTGCTTTCCTATATGTCAGTTTTTGTTGGCCTACATATGCTGCAACTTAAAATAACCTGACACTACAGATAAAGTGAATATGATAGGAAATATATACAGAAATATACCATTTTTCAATGAGATATACTACTAACAACTGGCATTTTTTCCTGAGAAGAAATACAGGATAGAACAGTGTTACAGTTATTAACACTCAGAAACCTCTCTCCTCATAACATACAAGCTACAATAATTTTTATATTCCAGTAAATAACAACCAGTCTGCATAAAGAAATAAAAGACTGTAGGGCTGACAAGTGTACTTTTATTTAATGGTGATCTGAATAATCCTAGCATAATTCCAGACAACAGATGAAGCAATGGGAACAATCTGCATTTCATCAGACTGTAGGATGCGTGTGAGTAATAGAATCTAACCTAATATCCAGATGAACGGATAAAAAAGGAAAGTTGGTGCTAGAGAGGAGTGTCTGGTACAGGCTTCCTACTGGACAGTGGTCCTCCACAATTTTCCCATGCTTAACAGTATATAATGCTGCAGATGTTCCCGACATCTCTGTGAATGCCTTCGAAACGCTCAGAAAAAGGTGCAATTTAAAGAAACATAGGAACAAATATAGAGGCACTGGATATAACCCACTGGTATGCTAATGGAAAACCACGTCTTATTTAATAGAAGAGAAGGTGGCAGCTGGGTATAAAACCGTCTTTCTGTGAGTACTCTACCACCCTTCCATTGCTGCCCATGGATTCTTGATAGCAGCTTGTATGAACTGGCTGACCTACAAAGCACCAGGTTTCAAACAAGCTGCTGCCCGAGATGGCAGGCCCTAACAAACACAAACGAAGAACAGCTCCTCTGTCAACACCGTGCACCATCCTGATTTTTCTTATCGTTCAAACACTTACCTGACCAAAGTTACTAGAAAGGAACCTCTCAGTAACACATTTTTCCAATAAATATATTTTGGTTTAATCAACAATCTGTTTTAAGAGGGCTATTTTCTTTAGCTATGCAGGCGTAAGCACAACCAAATGGAAATTCAATATTATTTTGAAAAAACTTCTGTTACAATTACTTTTTCTACTTCACTGGGTGTGTATGTGTCTGCATTTCTAAATTTGGCATTTCTGCTTACACCTGAAAAGGAAAATTATTTTGTTGTTATTCAGTGTTAGTTTTCAGGACACCTGCTTTGACAAAGGAATTTATTAAGACTCATTGAGATTCATCCATAACAACATTAAGGACTGTATTTTATAATTCTCCCCACAGCATTTTAACTTGTGGTTACCACAAATTACTATACTGATTAAAAAATAAGATCTATTTTTACTTAACATTTTTACTTTACTTTACATAATTAATAAGCGTGCACTACCATTCAAGAAACAAAGCATTAAAAACAAAGTTAAAATGAAAATTCACAAGTAAAATCATGAACTGGTTCCATTAATTTTTTAAAAAAATTAATAAAATACAGTATGTTTCTATTCATTCACTAAATAGAAAATATTTTTTAAAATAATACAAACAGGAAATAATGTAGTGATATCACAACATCAAAACAGTAATTATCATTTGTTGAAGGTTTCATATAGAAAAAAAAACACACTGCAAGAAAAAAACAAAACAAAACAAAATCCAGGTTCAGCAAATGCAGATATAATGTCATATTTACAGTAGGTGGAGCCATTATATCCTAAAACTACGGTTGGTAGATGCTGCTTTTGTCTCCATTACAAAATGAGTAATTCAAAGACTTATATCTCATTTTACCAAAACACAGAAATAAATTAGGAGAGAAAATGGCATTTACACTTCAAATAGCATGATTTCACAAGGAAAAAACCACTTGATTTCTGAAACTAACACCATGAATAAGCATCTAATGCAGTAAATAAAGAAAGATGTGGAAAAGAAATAACAAGTCCTCTACAGCTTATTCTATTGGATAAAAGGAATGGGAAATGAATCATGCATTAAGACTTTTTGAAGTGAAAAGAAATGAATTAATCTTTATAATAGTGCAAAATAAATCAGAAAAGCTACCTCAACCAGAACAGTTTTCTAGCTCTATAGGATACAGAGGACACTGGGATTCTTAAATTGGGTTCCAAATTATTACATCTCCCAGTAATGTTTAACAGCATTTCAACCCAAAAAACATTCAGTGAGATTTCTGAAAATACTTCTCCTACCCAGAACAGAATTTTTTCAGTTGGAAGGAACCTAGAATGATCATCTAGTCCAACTGCCTGACCATTTCAGGGCTGGCCAAGTTAAAGCATATTGTTAAGGTAAGTGTCCAAATGTCACTTAAACACTGCCAGGCCTGGGGCATCGACCACCTCTCTAGGAAGCCTGTTCCAGTGTTTTACCACCCTGTCAGTAAAGAAATGCTTCCTAATGTCCAGTCTGAACCTCCCCTGGCGCAGCTTTGAACTGTTCCCACATGTCCTATCACCGGGTACCAGGAAGAAGAGCTCAGCACCTCCCTCGCTGCTTCCCCTCCTCCGGAAGCTGTAGAGAGCAATGAGGTCACCCCTCAGCCTCCTTTTCTCCAAACTAGACAAACTTAAATGCCTTAGCCACTCCTCATAGGACATGCCACCCAGCCCTTCCACCAGCTTTGTTTCCCTCCCCTGGATGCATTCAAGGGCTTTCACATCCTTCTTAAACTGTGGGGCCCAGAGCTGCACATAGCACTCAAGGTGAGGCCACACCAACACTGAAGAGAGTGTGACAATCGCCTCTTTGGACCAACTGGTTGTGCCGTGTTTGATGCACACCAGGATGCGGTTTGCCCCCTTGGCTGCCAGGGCACACTGTGACTCATATTGAGCCTACGGTCAACCAGCACCCCCAGATCCCTCTCTGCAGGGCTGCTCTCCGGCCACCCCTCTCCCTGTTTATACCTGTGCCTGTTGTTACTCCATCCCAGGTGCAGAATCTGCATATTATGCCAGATATGCAAATTAGAAAAAGCACATATTAAGAAGGAAAGGAAAACTTTGCATTCCTGTAACTAAGACAAGAAGTGCAATCTCCCTGTCAATATTACAAGCTCTACAACAATAGGCAAACTTTAAATTATCTGTATTAGTTGAAAAAAGAAATCATCACAAAACTTAAATTTGTATTGCACAGGCAGAACTGCTAAAGTTGTAAGATATAAAGATAACTATCCTAAATTTGATACAGATTTTTGAAACTGAAAAACAGCTTCAACAAAGGCACCACACACAGAAAAAAAAATATGGCCTTGATGCTCAAAATACAGTTTATATTCCTACTTTCTCAGAGATTTAAATAGCCCATATTACATAGTTTTTCCTTGAGCTCTGGGTAAAAAAAATATCATATAAAAATCTTTACATTCAAAAGTCCAAATTTCAAATAAATTTTAGTTTATGTTGTTTCATTTTTCTTAATTTCAGTTTTCCAGAATTTTCATTCTCTACTAGTTTTGAAATTTTATAGTATTCTAAATAGTTTTGTTTGTTGTTTTAGTTTGTTGGTTTTTGTTTTTTGGTTGATTGTTGCTTTTTTTTTTTTATAAATGTGGCTTAAATCGATGCAATTTTATCAAGTCTTGAAATAGAAGCTGTTCCTGCTCTGTAGTCTCAGGGTGTTTAGAAAAACACATTTCTGGAGTAGTGTCCTACATCAGGCAAGAAAGAATTCTTCACATGCCAATATACAGACAGTTGCTTAAGGATATATCAGCCAGCCAGGATCATGCATGTCTGACTTGCATAACACTTGCTTTAAATGTAAATAAATCAAAACTAGGTTCAGTACACAATCTTATTCATCTGGGACATGTCTTGTGAATGTCTAGCAGAAGTAGGGGTTGTTTTTCCCCCTAAGTGTCAGCAAGTGACAGATCTCAATGACACCCCATGCTATTTTTCTACAGGGAGTACCGAGAAGTAGAAATACACAGACTTACTACAAATCTTGACATCTCTAACAGTCCCAGGGTATCACATCAGCCCCTTTAGGTTATTTCAATTTGATCTACATATCCATGAAAATAAAAATCAATGTGCCCAATGGTCTAGTAAAACATTCACCTTATCCTATGCAGTCATTTCTTTTCTGTGAAGTCTGGGTGTAAAAGGCACAGTGACCCTCGGAGCTATGCCGTTGGGAACACATCCATCTTAGCAAGTGATCTCTCATGCTGAACAAGTTAATAGGTATAATCTATGAAGAGATCTTTCCCCTTCAGCCTTCTGCCGTCACCTAGGCCTAGCTATAGCAAAAGCCAGCTGCTTTTACAGGAGCCATGTAGAAAGACAGTAAGTAATTGGATTCTTTTAAGGCTCTTGGAGGATATGGAAGACCTCACCAACATCTGAATCTAAAATACACTTTTTCTAGTATAATCTTATCACATCATAGAGGCTTCAGTTTCCCAACAGAAAATGTCAGAACACTTCAATGAGTGAGACGAAAATATGGATTGATACTAGGAGAAAAGGCTTTGGTACTGAATATTACATCCATCATATTATTCTCTATACAGGACCTGGGTTTCAAAGTCTTCTGAAATTAGCAAATATTTTTTTCCATTATGTCAGTGAAGTTTGGCAAGACTAACAGATCTTACGAGGGTGTAAATCATAGAAAACATAGTATAGAAGAGAGAGACAGCAATGCTAAAGATGAGCACAACATTTATACACCTGACACTTTCCATGTATACAGAAACACACTCTACTTATCGCTGGAGGCAGCTTAAATAGCCCTCCAAAATACAGCTTACTCACTGCGGGGCCAGAGTAAACTTGGAGCTATCCAGAATATACCATGCAACAAAATAAACACTGCTCTCTTGGCAGGGAGCAAAGAAGAAAAGAAATATAGGGCAGGTCCTAATCTGAGACAAAATAGTACACTTTCACTGTCTCCAGATCCTTACAAGTTCAGAGGAAGCATTCAGGTCTGGAAAACACATATTGTACACTACATGTAACCCCTATTTTAAATTCATATTTTAAAGTGGCAAAATTCTTAAAATATATGAATCTTTACCAGTGTTTGAACTACTTAGTAGATAAGGTATTATGATTCAATTGTAATTTAGTGACTAGTTATAGAATTGAAACATACTTCCAATCAGAATTTAAACATAAAATATCAGCTATAACACAATATAGGTTATTATAGTATGGATTACTTACTATTTTCAGATTTAACAACAACTGATACGAAAAAATATTGCAGATATTCCAATATTACCCAAACCAGATGCATTATCTTACACACAGAAAAATCTAGTGCAGATGCAGAGTACCTTCCTGGTATACTTGAGTTTATATTCATTTACAGTTGGGCCACCACCACTGATTTCAGCTGTAATTGGCTGACCAACAGCAAGGCAGCTCTGTACCACAGCTCAATTCAGAATCCTTCCAGCCTTCCAATGAATGGAGAGGGAAAAAAAAAGGGGGGGTGGGGGGGGGCTTTGAATAAGTTAAAAGAACCAGAAAATTCAACAATGTGTCACAAATAGAGGGGTCATTATGCCTGGATAACCCAGGATATTAACAGTTGCAGAAAGTGAAACACTATCCACAACTTAGCAGTCAATGAGCCCTGCTCAGAACCAGTGATCTTCTGTACAACAAGGGTGGCATTTTACAGTTCAGTGCGAAATGGAACAGACCCTTGATATCTTCATTTGTCCTTTTTCTGTGCATATTTCACAGTGCAACGATTTAGGGTCCATAACGTGTCACTTGTTATAACTACAGAGTTTACTTGAAATATGTATGCACAGAAAAAAGTTCAGTGAACTGCAAAGATTGCAACAAATCTATACTCTTTGCGCCAATATAAAGTTTTACTCCAAGTCTGAAACAATGCTGGTTAAACATACCAAAAATCCAGTTTGAACTGCTTTCCCATCCAATGTGCACATTTACTACAAAAGCAGATCACTTAAACCTTTTCTAGAAATCAATGGCTCAAACATAGTTTTTCATTAAACTCCATTTTAAAATAGCAATGGCTATAGAAATAATTATCATTAAATAGTTTGTTTGCAACACTTTACTGCAGTGGCTATAAGAAAAAAATTAGGAATGACAGACTTGTTCTATAAAGGACACTGTCAGTTACAATGACTGTCATGATTGCAAATTTCAGTCCTTCTTATCAAATTATAGCAGAAAACACCACTAACAGCTAGATATTCGGAATATTGGTAGGTTTTCTATATGTATTTCTATGAATGTTTTCTGCTTATACGTCTTTCTGCATAAACCATAAATACTCATTCTGAACCACTGCTTAAGAAGGAACTGTAAAAATTTCAGTCTGCAGAGATGGTTTATTATTTCTATCAAAAACCTGCTGCATGAATGCTGCTTAATACCTGCAAATGTTTCAGGCAACGTTATGCTACAGAACAGCAAGAGATAAACAAATAGTACTTGAAGTTTACATGTGTACTGTAGAACATCAGCAAAACATTATTTGATTCAATTAAGTATGAAAATAAATGTCTCAGCAGAATACCCAAAAAACAGACCGAATGATTTTTAGACGGTCTGATAAAGTTTTGTACCTGAACTTTCACAGGTGTTGCATTTTCATCTGTTAGCTGAGGCCAGAAATGGAAACACCATGAGGCAAAGTTTTTCCTGAATTGCTGGCTTGACTGCAACAGAAAATACTGGAAATCATAAAAATAGCAGTTTCATGAGCTTTCCCTATAGAAGCATTTTTCTGTGGGTTCAAGGACCTTTCAGACTGCCCTGTGCTTACTTAGCTGAACTTCTGAACCTATGTTCTATCTTGGCTTCCAATTATATGTTTTATATATGGGTTACTTTTCACAATTCAATGAATGTCTTCATAAAAAAAAAAATTTAAAAAAATCAGGTGAACCTTAGTTAAGCAGAATATTAAGATATTAGGATGCAAAGGGAGAAATGAGTGTCTTAAAAGAATAAAAAACCCCCAATATGGCTTTTAACTCACAAACATTAGCATTTCCATTACACAAAGACCATCGGTCCTTACTCAAATGTGGTAAGGAAAACATAGCTGGAGAATGAATTGAGACATTATACCATTTATTGTGTATCTTGGAACCATAAAGAGACCTGTATTACACAACAACTCTCAGACAAATTTATATGAGAAGATAAACAGTTTAATAAAATGCATTCAGTTCATTTTGCCACATAGTAGAATTAGACACTTAAGTATATGCTTATTTCTTTGCAGTAAAATAGAGAAGAGAATGATCTTAGGTCACTTCAACAGTTTATTAACATTTAGATTCGATAGGATTATTACAAACTACTCCAGTTTGCTTTTACATGTTTCAAGTGTACTGTGAATCTCCCACAGGAAAAAAATGTAACTAATAAACAGTAACTTTAGAAAAGGCATACACTGAGATTTCAGGAATGGATTTTGGATGGTCACGGTTATGCAGGGTGAACAAGAAGAAGGTCTCCATTTCAGTGTATCAGTAAAAAAGATCTATGTATAGCAGAAATAACCCAAGTTTAACTAAACTCTGTAAATCACTTAGACACAAAGTGTAACCCCCCAAAGTGAATTATTTTTATAATTTGTCCTGTAATTCCTGACAGAAGTCAAAACTCCAAATAATAGTTAGTGTAACACTATCCCAGGCTAAACGAGCTAATTAGGTAAATACTCCTTCTGCTGACTGACTGATGTGCTACTTACAGTATCACCATCTCCTTTCAGATAAATCTGCGCAGTACAAGTAGTTCACATTTAGCAATAAAGTTGGCAAAATGCTAACGTACTTGATGAGTGTGGAATGGCTCTCTTGTTGCCAGACCTTTGACTTGAACTTGATAGGGCTGATTTGGCATTCAGTGACTGGTTACATTCATCAAGAGGTGAAGCTTCACAACAAAGATAATGTTGTGGAAGCAATTAGTATTCAGAACATCAATAACAGGTCTTTGACATGTGACTGTGGGATAAGCAAGGCTTTAGTAATATATGGTATGAAATCACATCACAAAACTATTCTTATTTTATACAGAAATATCACCTGTTTTTCATGTAGAAATAATTTTAAAATATACTCTAGTTTTTTATTGAATAAAAGCTGTACTTATCTTCACAAAAACATATTCCAAGACCTTTCTAAGCTTTCCAAGAAGTTAAATGTATTTGTTTTCAATTAAAGTGCATAACAAAGTAGCCAAAAG
>JAOXNO010000041.1:60536161-60574373 GCA_028565335.1 Limnodromus scolopaceus | reverse complement strand
TCCAAGACCTTTCTAAGCTTTCCAAGAAGTTAAATGTATTTGTTTTCAATTAAAGTGCATAACAAAGTAGCCAAAAGTAGTTTTCTCCTTTCCTTCAGGAATTAGCTTAGAAATTTTAGCATTTGCAATTTAAGGGCCCAGATTACGCTACATTCTACAGCAAAGGTGAGTCAAGAACAGGATAGCAATAGTAGTTTTCTCCATAGCTTCCATCATCTCCAACAGGGTCATAAAATCATAGAATGGTTAGAGTTGTAGGGGACCTTAAAGATCATTGAGTTCCAACCCCCCTGCCACGGGCAGGGACACCTCCCGCTAGACCAGGTTTTTCAAAGACCCATCCAACTTGGTCTTGAACACCTCCAGGGATGGGGCATCCACAGCTTCCCTGGGCAACCTGTTCCAGTGCCTCAACACCCTCACAGTAAAGAATTGCTTCCTAATATCTCATCTAAAATCTCCCCTCTTTCAATTTAAAACCATTACCCCTCGTCCTATCACTACACTCCCTGATAAAGAGTCCCTCCCCATCTCTCCTGTAGGCCCCCTTCAGGTACTGGAAGGCTGCTATAAGGCCTTCCTGGAGCCTTCTCTTCTCCAAGCTGAAGATCCCCAACTCTCTCACCCTGTCTTTGTAAGAGAGGTGCTCCAGCCCTCTGATTATTTTTGTGGCCCTCCACAGGACTCGTTCCAACAAATCCATGTCCTTCATGTGTTGAGGACTCCAAAGCTGGACACAGTACTTCAGGTGGGATCTCACCAGAGCAGAGAGGCAGAATCACCTCCCTTGACCTTCTGGCCACACTTTTGATGTGGCCTGGGATGCAGTTGGCTTTCCTTTTATCCCTTGTGAAGGAAAAAAATTATTACTCTGTGCTAGCCAATAACTTGGGTTGGCTGTATCAAAGACCTTATCTCTACCCTTCTCTCCAGAACTTGAGTATGAACTCTCATCTGAATATGCTCCCTCTGCTGTTAGTTAAGAGAACAGAAAAGCAGGGATAATTCTTGATTATGAAGGCAGTCCAGTTGTTAAAGACACATCACAAGGAGTTGTTTTGCCCCATTTGCATTGGGGAGTAGGGAGACCACGGCGAAATACAGGATCATGTCAGCTCCATTGTTTCATCAACAAAGTCCTTTTGTAAGGCTTTGGTGACAAAGGAAAAAATAAATTATTAGGTCACATAATCATTCATTTTAAAAGATATCTTAGGAGTTCGTCTCTCCAAAAAACCTGTTCAGAGCTGGGTCGACACTGAATTTGAACCTAGCCCTGTTAAAGGGCTTAATCCTTCCAGGTCTTGAAAACCTCCAAGGATGGAGGTTCTGTAACCCTTTTGCCACCTTGTTTCAATGCTTAATCATCCTTAAAGGGAATATTCTTCATTCTGTATCGTTAAATCCCCTCTTTCAGTTTATGGCTATTGTCTTTTGTTCTCCCACTATGGCTCTCTGAAGAGCCTGGATTCATCAACATCTTTATAGGTATCAGAAGGCTGCTATCAGGTCTCCCCAAAGCTCCTCCTACTGCAGGCTAAACAATCTCACTTCCCACAGCCTCTTTGCACCCACTCCAGCCCCTTCACCATTTTGGTGGCCCTCCACTGGACTCACTAAAGTTTACCAACTTCTCCCTTGTATCATTCTTTATTGTGCAGTCTAAGTGCATATACAGAAGTTACTACAAACAGTAAATCTCCTACACAGCCCTGCAGTGAAAGGTATAGAAAAAAATAAAGAAAAATCCAATTCAATATGTGAAAAACAGACATTAACTACATACCTCTACTGTATTTCTTTAAAACTTTTATGAACTTCATAGAAGTTCATATTATTTATTGCTAATTAGTTCATCTTCATACTATATAAAAAAAAAAGGAATGATTAAAACTGTACAGATAACTTGTTTCCTGCTGAGGACAAATCATTGTTACTGAAGTTTCAAAATATCACTTTGCTAGTTAGAAAAACTCCAAACCGGAAATAAGAGAAACAGCTACTAAATTATGTGAAAATGTAAAAAAAAAATAAATCTAAACTATATTTTGTTTTCCAGTGAAATACAGGAGGAACATAGGGCTGAGTCAAAGAGGAAAAAATTTACAAATGAAATCTAATAATTGAATCCTCATTTTGATCATGAAATAGTTAGAATAAAAGCCTAAAATCAAGCAAACTTTGTGCTGACTTATGCCTTGCCTAGGCAAACTTACTGACCTAAGTAATGTGCGAGAACATCTGAATAGTTGCAAAAGTGTATTTTAAGTGAATTAAATTTAAAATTAGATAGGAGAGGTAACAATTTCAACAAGGTAGCCTACTTCTGTTGCTCAGAAATTATCTTATATTCAGCTACCCATAAGGAATAGAAAAGTATTTACAGGGTACTCATAAGGACAATAAGTGACAAAATTTCAGTATTATTTTCAACCACACCTTTTTCAAGGAAAGATCAGTTAGAAGTTTTCAGCTGTGTCTTTTCTCATGACTACTTTCTGTGATGAGCTTATGCTTCCATGACCACAAGGCTTAGACACTATAATTCCTTCCAAGCACAGTAAAGAGGAAAATGAATCAAACACAAACGCCAACTTTCCCTTCCTCTTCCCCTTTGAACCCTGGCTCAGATTTCCCTGCAATATTTTACTTAAAAAAAAACAACACAAAAACAAAACCCAAAAACAAACCCAGAAGTGAGACACTTATTTACACTAGAAGCATTGTAAGAATATTTTGTTCTCATGGTGACCTGTACAACCACTACATTGGCAAAACTAAAACTAGATATTATGTCCCAACCATTAGACTAAGGAGTATCTTTTTTTATAATGTATTATTTATGTTTTAGCCTGAGAGATTATTATTCCTGCATAGCAGTTTATGAAATTCAAATCAATCTAGCCTCTTCAACTTTGAAGAAGTACCACAACCACTGTTGTTATCATGAGAGAAATAGTTAAAATCAGCAAGAGTGCAAATACAGTGAAAGAAGAGTCAGCTCCCCTTATTGGACACTTTGAAGCCTTCTACAGCCCACACCTGATAGAAACATCAGAATGACTGCCCTCCCTTCCTCAGGAGCAGAAAAGGTATAGCTCCCATGATCTTGTGACACAAGGAACATCAGAGTCCTTTTCAGAAGCGTCAACCCTTTGTTAGAAGTAACACACTTGCACGAAGATGTAATTGCAACAGATGTTTCTTTGTATCTCCTTGTGGAATTAATTGGTGTTTTTAAAACTGATGGAAGGTACAATATTTCTGTTCAAGTGGATAATTTCCTGTTTGCTGTCCCAAAAATGTAGCAGAATCTCTGCTGGTCAGCAAAAGTTGGAGCAATTTGCATTGTATGCAGGAAATTCAGTCTTCAAAATGAAAGAGCAGCTAATTACAGGAAAACAGATTTAGTAAAGCTTAGTTTCCTATGGATTTATGATTTTGAGAGGGAGTCTCAGTGTGCAAGTAGGCAAGGTAAAAAACTGCAGTTTATCTCAGCTGTGAGACACAAGTCATTCTTTTGTGGATTGCTTGGTACTTAGACTTGCTCTTTCTACCAATCAGTATATTTTCATGAGACCTGAATGACCTTTTTTTAAAAAAATATCCTACGTGTTAAATCTTACACTGAAATAACTTCATGATCTTAAGAAAAATAAAACACCAAAGGAATGAGGAGACATAGATACAATTTGTTCTTTGAGGAAACCGGACCAAAAATATCTAATACAGTTCTTATGAAACTTTGATGAACCTTAAGCTTCTATAACACCATCCTACAACATATGAATAATGTACATTCACATAAACAAGTCAGACTGCAAAGCCCAGGTCAGATACCTGTATTGTTTATGTTGATGATTTTGTTGTTGATATTGTTTATGTTCATGGCTGATTTTTCACACTGTCACAAAAGGAAGTGTCACAGCCTATAGGTACAGTATCTACTTATCAGTCATACATTAGCCAGAGACCAGAACATCAATGGTACCTATAGCTTCTGAAGGCATTTTCTCTGGGAAACACCATCATCATTTTCTCAGTGGCAAATGCACAAACCACCTTGGAATCAACCTAAGCCTATCAAAATACATTAATGTTATTATACTAACAATTTTACTGTGTTAACAAAGTTATACTATATCTATTAATACAAAATGCACTTTGGACTTACAATGCAAAGCTATCTTCTGATGTATATGATGGTTTTTTACACAAGAGTCACTAAACTGGCTTATTTGCACAAGGAATGAAGAAAAGTCTGAAGCAAAGTAATATTAATGAATTAATTTTAGGTTAAAGGTTTTAACCTTTCAATATTTCATTTAGTTGTTGATCACATACCAACTCCCAGGAATACAAAGAGGCATCGTGGTTGTGACAGTACATAAAGAGTCAACATCATGCTCCTCTTATCCCACTTGAAGTGTTTAAAAGTGCAGAACTAGAAGAAATACCATCTATAGAAATAACTGGCTGTTAATTTTCTTCTTGGGGACTTAAGCTTTATCAATTTATTTTACAGTTTGTTCAAGACCACCAGGCATGAGAGGCATTAGCTGAGCTAGAGCAGTCAGAGCTGCAAATGAAGCTGAAAAAGTTTGCAAACAGCAGTAAAAAAAGCTACAGGTTTTATTGTGCAACACAAAACTATCACATCACACATTACAGATAGGGTGCCTTTATTGCAGTTATGAAATAGTTTTCTTTAAGCAATCATAGGACAAAACACAGGAATGCAGACAAGAGTATAATGCATCTAATAAAAGCCTATAAAATAAACCAAAAAAAGTAAATTAGAGAATAAAAAATGATTTGTTCATTAGTTAGCCAAGTGAAAGTTTGTAATATTAAAAAAAACTTTAATAAAGAACAGCAATGCAGTCAAATCAAAATTGTAGGTAGTATAAGTTTTTTCCTCTTTTATATTGAAAAACATTCATTCTAATAACTGTAGTTTGACAAAATACTCATTGTAAAAAGTGGTAATGCTCTGCTTAAGGTATTTAATTTACAAAGGGGCCTCAATTATTTTCATCTATTATGTTTTCTTTATTCAAAATACCTTGGCTGAATGGTTATACACAATGGTTATACAGATGATGGAAAGTCATACTGGGATTATCCATAAAACACTAAAAAATCCCCACGAGGAATGAAAAAAATTAGTAACCTTTGCAGATAAACTTAAGTTGTTCCACATTCTCATAAGATCAAGAACAGAAAGGTACATAACTCTTCTAAAACTCTTAACAGAAATACACTGCTGAACTCCACAAGAGTAATATTTGTCAAAAATACCAAACAACTCTCTCCAACCCCACTCCACCTCCCCACCCCCAAAAAAAAACAAAACCAGCTGACAAAACACTAAGAGACTGTATTAGTTGATGGTTGTCTATCTCAACTTGCTGGTTTATAGATGATCTTTCTCAACAGTGATAAAAGAACAACAGGTTGTAATTGTCAAGGTTAGCTACAATCCCAGGCTTATGCACAAGGATTATACATCCCGAATTCTCCTCTGCTGGAAAGGTTTTACTTGGCAATAAAAGATTAAAAGCAACAGCCAGGGGCTCAGCTCTAATACCTAAACCTGGAGACATTTTTAAAGCATATACATCTAGAACTTACATCTGAGCCTTTTTCCTCTTAGTGTAATCCTCTTAGTGCTTTCTGCACCTCGCTGAACTTTAAGATTCTGAAAATAAAAATACTGTATCTGGCACCTTTACCCTGAATTTAACTTTAAAGATTCCCTCTTGAAGATATCACATTACACTTTATAATATAGTGTTAATTCCAGATGCGTAACTGCTGGATTCTTTCATCCTGTTTTCTAATATCAAAGCCACAAAATATAAGCACAAATTCTGCTTTTAAGTTTGTATTAGCCATTCCTTTTATTTTTAGAATATATTTGCACTAAGAATATTGAGATGTTCCTGATCATAAAAATGGCTGAAACATTAGATCACTGTGAGCAGATAAAATATGAAACCACTGCATAATGAATAAACATTGGTTAAGATTACTATTTGGAAAAAAAAAAGCTAAGCATATTACTATTCTGTTACCAAAATGAAGTTGGGTAAAACTCAAGTTTTCAAGTCAGGGAGGTACTCATCACTTCTAGCTTCTTCTGCACGCACCGTTCTTGTGTCCCACCAAGAAAGGGATCTAACAGTTCCAGTGGTGTCTGAGTTGTTTACAGTAATGGAGTCAGATTAGGAATTTATGTGAACTGATTGCACTGCAGTGATCTTAGTGGCAAACTGCTGTGTAAAAACCATCTAACCAAAATTATTTAAGTTTTTCTAAGGTAAGTCAAGTGCCTTGTCCATTGTTGAGTGAGGAATAGCCAGAGAAGTGAGGTTCATCTCAGTTCACTTTAGATGTCTGCATCTGAACTAATCCAACTCTATAGCCAATACTGAGAAATAACCACCCATGAAGTGTAATCCAGGAAACCTGTCTATAAATTTACTTTAGGATGAAATTAATAGCTTTTTATAAATGTGTATTCACCTCAATTAAATATAAAAGTAGTCTAGATAACGCAGAGTAGGTAACTACACCATACGGGTTATCAATCCTAGTTCAGTACCTGCTTCTTAGGGATAAATTGCCTCTTGAAGTCATGCAAGTTTAATTTGTACCCAAAGAATTAAGTATTCACTTATTCGTACACTTGATTTCATAAGCTAATTACTTCTTCATTGAGACCCTTTATGTAAGAAAATTATCATATCAAATTAATATTCTAAAATCTTATTTTATATTAACAGAATACAAAAATTTGCTTCCGATGTCTTGTCTTTTCCTATAGATACATTTGGCACGCATTCATTTCCAAACCTTACATGAAAACAAATATTATAAGTCTTTAATCCACAGAGGATGTGAATTTATGTAAATTCTGTAAAAATGAACAGAACTGTAACAGAGTCCTGCTGATCCACAGGCCATACAAGGAAATATTAAGGTCTTAAACTGAAAAAAAAACAAACCCCAACCAACCAGACCAGGATGGGAGAATCAAATACATAAAATAACTCTTAAGTAACATTCATTTTATATGTTGCAACAAAAATGAATATACTGACCTTCAACTGTATGTAACAGTTTTTCATATCAGTCCTGGGCAGGCTGTGATAGTCTATACACTAGACATTTTCTGGCAGTCATGAACAAGCTTCCAACTAAGAGTAAACAAAGGCAAAGACATTGATTTTTAGAACGTTAGCAAGGAAGTAGTTTCTTAAACAACTGTGTAAGAATTCCATTTTGGCCTCATATTACTATTTAGAAAACAGAATGAAATGCACCAATAAGACATAATTGGAGTGGTTTATGATAGTATAACTAATAATAATCAGCATAAAGCTGAAGTAAACTGAAACCATAAAAAAAAAAAAAAACAGACAAGTTCCATGCCATACTTCCAGTTAAACTACAACAAAAAAGAAAGAAATTATTATCTAATGCTGTTTTTCCTCTGACCCTAGATGTAGCATCAGACCGTCTTCAAACTTTTCTAAACAATCACAGTGATACTGGCTCCATGGATTATGAGTGTAGTGACATCCAGACAAATTTTCTCTCTCACCTTTTAACATATCCACCAAATTGCAAGCTCTAGAGAGGAAGCTGATGATAGTGAAACAGTTTTCTGGCACCACGTATCCAGGGGAACACAAGGTTTATTGAATACAAGGTTTCCTGCAGGTTTGGAGTTTTTCCTGTGAACTTCATGGATGGGCAGGTTTGCCCCCAGTATCAGTAACCAACGTCAAGTAGTATATATTCCATTTCTATTTTTTCCCCTGTGAAAAGTTAATCGTATCCCTTACCAATACAGAAACAGAAATTAGTATCTGTGCTGACAAATATATTTCTGAGGTTTTTATCATTATAGAATACACTTTGATTCTGTTCCCACACAAGAGCCATCCCACAGGAAAAGCTGTGCATTCTCAGAGAAGTCCTGCAAACCTTACTTATGGCACCTTGGCAAAACTGGGCACAGAAGAGATGATGGAAGACTACAATTAAGCAAACATTGTGACTCTTTGCTATAGGTGCACATGAGCACTACATTAAATAATTTTTATAAAAACAGAACTTGCTTGGGCAAACCTCAACTATCCTTCAAAAAGCCAGCCAGTGAGCAAGATAAATTTAGGTTATTATTGTTATAGATAACAGACTTTCTTGGCTAGTACCTAAAAATCAATATGTATGTGTAATAATGGAAATATAGATCCTAATTCTGCAAAACACATACATTTATGTCTGCTTGTTCTCACCATATAAACATTCTCCTTAAGTTGAACAAAGCTACTCATTTACTTAATGTTGACTATAGGGAACCTGGATGTGCAAGCACTTACAGGATCAAGCTTACACAGGGGACAAAAGTGCACATAAGGCATTAAGAAACCTAAGCAGCTTCTGGTTTAGCATATTGGCAATTTTTATTTAAGATACATTTTAGTAAATGTCAAAGCAAGTGTCCTTCATTTTTATTTCAATTTCCAGTAAGCACTGAATTGAAATAACCTATTAAACTTTTGCAGGTAGGAACGGAGATGGTATTCCTATTCCTTGTACAACACATCCTGTTATAAGATGGATGTAATAAATTAACTGATTTTTGTACCTATTGAAACCAGGAAGAACTGATGATAAAGTAATGTTCTGCTACATTGATAACAATCAGGACATTTCTAGGGAGATTCACAAGGCTATTTTTTCCAATGTGGTTTCCTCCTTCCCTCACCCTTCCTCTCCCCCTCCCCCCCAACCTTCTCTAAGCCCAATTATTTTATTATATCAGATAACTGTGACAAAGCAGGAATTAATGCACTTGTCACATCCAATCAGCAGATAAACATTAGTATTCAGAAAAGTTTTATAAATTGGAATACCACTGTTTTCAGCTGCAGTCACTCTATCAAAGATCAACCTCAGAACACAATTTAAGGGAGGCCCGGAAATAGAAATAACATCAAAGTTGACCTTTGAGTAAAATCAAACAGCTGCAAAGCCAGTAATGAGATTATATATACATAGGCAGTAAGCATAGCAATGAATGTTCAGCAGAATGAATTCAGAAAGGAAATACTAACACCTATACTGTATTTTTATGTTGGACAGAAAACTAACCACCTACCAGCCGCCTGCTGGTATTAGTTCAGGTACTTCCACCTTAGACAGTGATTCCCTCAGCAGCCAGCTTTTTGTCTTTTTTAACCTATAGATTATAGGGAATGATTCAATGTGATTGCTATCTTAGTACTAGGTTTTATACTAGCACAAATAAGAACTGTTTGGAAAGAAAAATATTTGAACAATATGATTGTCTTTAAACTGATGATAAAGGAGGTGGCTGGTTACTGTTCATGATCTACAAGCATCATAAATGCCTTTAGAATAAATATTAGGAAATCAAGCATATTTTAATATTATTTACCTGAGCTATAATGATGAAATAAACATTGAAGACTATTACTGGTAAACAATCTATTATACAGTTACATATCTGAAGCATTTAATCTGTTAGAAAATAAAAGCAGGAACAATGTATTCTTTTTTTAATAAAGGATATTGTAAGAGATTTCTCCTAAAAATTCATTGATTAATTGCAGATACATATGACAGGTAGGATAAGTATTATTCAAAAAAATTAGAAATAAATAATTTTGTATGTCTCTTCCTTCAACACCTTCCACTATGTACACTTTATAGTATCTTCCACATAAATGGTTTCCACTACACCGGCATTTATCCTCCTGTTGTCAATTTGGGCATTTCAGGCAGACAATCAGTTATCAAGGTTAACAGTTTAGGGGCTTCCTGTTTTTTTTTTTGGGACAAGGCTTTTTGTTTGTTTTTAAATCCTCTTTTTTTCCCCTGGGTATATTTGCTCTGTTTTACTGCAGGGGTATTGAGAGAGCAGCTCAACTCAAAAAAACAAACACTTAATTAACTCTGGTGAAATTAGGCAGTGTTAGTTGTCAGTTTGACTTCATAAACAGAACTCCTTAATGGATTGAAATACAACTTCATAGCACAGTAAAAGAAATGCACACCAAAATATGTTAAATAAAAATTTATAAACTGTATAAAAAGCACGTTATTTGCAAAATGTATTACTGTTCTTTAAGGAAATCTATCACGGATGGGGGTCAGTAAAACTGCTTTTGAAATCATTATTAATAATCATGTAATAGTCCATTTTCCATTAAATTCTTAACTAGCATGCTTTATTGGTTTAAAGCTGGTCATTTGAGTATGGGTACAAGGATAGCCAAAGCAATCATTTTCTGATATATGAAATACAGTCAAACTGACACAAAGTAAGAAGACAATAAAAGGAATAACGAGTTTCAGTTAGAATTTTTTCTGAACAATGACTGCAAGATTCGTCACTGAGTATTTTTTAGCTTACTTCCTAATTTTAATTGATTATAAATTTACCTAGAATGTTACCGAACATAGATTTAGCACAGGCATTTTTGAAAATCAATTAGCTTGATCACTGCTGCAGTCAGACATCCAGATCACAGCCAGACTTTTGAATGTAACTCATTGCCTAAGGATTTAGACAGGTGCCTAGTAGCTTTTTCAAAAGTGCATAGTCACTTAACACATTTAAATTAATCATATGTAAGCATTTCAAGGTGATTCTTTAAAAATCCAGCAAGTATCTGATCTCACCTTTTAGTACCTAAACCCCCTTAATTGTCAGTGTCCCAATTTCATTTAAATGGAATACTCCACAAAATTATTTAATTTACTTCATTATTTCTTCTGCATCCTGAACTTGTTTTCATCCAAGATTTTAAGAAATTAACCTAGATTGATCCTATTCTTCATTTTAATTTTGCTTCTGAGTAACAATAGAGGCAATTAGAGAATTAACATATGATGCTATTCTAATTTAAGAACGCATTTTGTATATTCCAGCCAAAATGTGGTTAAATAGTTTCAAGGCTGATAAAATATACATTTAAGAAACTAGTATGATGAAAAATATATGTTAAAAATAATTTAAACCTTCTTTAACATTGAAAATTGAAAAAAGATTTTATTGCTGTATGGCAGGAACAACATTCAAATCCATATACAAAGCTTTCTTGACAATTCACAACTCACGCTTTTACTGTAAAACACCACAGTCCTAACTTTCTGAGGCTACTTATGTTCCAATATCACAGAGATTTTTTTTTCTCTAGGGATATGAAGGATATTTAAGTTTTATGTGATATTAAACAAAAGTCATATAACTAAAATCATCTTTCACTTTTCCATTAACATACCACTTTCTTAAATTTGTAGTGATTTAAAGATACTTTCAATGAAAAATTATTACAAAACCAAATCCTAGATTCTATCTGCTCATAATTTAACACAGTTTTTGTAAATCAGATTCTCTAATCTTAATAAAAAAAATCCTAAAATGCCAATGCAAACAACAATGAATTTATGAGTCTTCACAGCTAGATTTAGACATGGATCTAGAAGTTTCCCGTCAATGTGTATAACTTCATGCTACTTCAACATGATCAAAGCAGGTAACACAGCAATGAATTGATAGTGCATACATAGTTTTCATTAGGAAATTAATAATTCTATGCCAAAAAAAAAGAAAGATTTATCTAAAGAATTAAACACCCACCAGCCGTGATGCGGGTGTAACACGGCTTGAATGTATCCTGAGGAAGAAAAAGAAAAAGCTTTGGTAGGCCAATCTTTATAAAGCTTTACCAATTTAGCTTTCTTTCTACTCTTATTGGTGCTTAAGAGGTTAAGACTTTATTTGTGAAAACAGAGAGAGATAGCAGGGAATCATGTTGTCTGCAGCTTCCTAAGTCTTGCTTAAGATCCTTTTCAATTACCATCCATTTCTCCTTTAAAAAGGGACAAAAAAATAGAGGAGTGGAAACAGGTCAGGGCAGTCTGTGACAATGACAGTGTGATGGGCTTGGACCCCCTGTGGTGTTTCCATCTGCTATCATTAAGGTGACTATTCAGACATGAAAAAATCCCTCTTGCTGTGCTGACAGGCAGACATCAAGAACTATGACAAGGCATTAAGACAGAAAGTAGAGACAGAGATGTCATATTCCACAAACAATCCTGCCTCAAACAAGACCTCTAAAATTTTATTGGAATTTAAAATAAAAATCAAAGGGCTTTTACCTGGAGGTTATCAAACTTCCCCTCGTGTTAGTTTGACAACGAAGATATTGCTGACAGCCACAAACACTTAGCTCCTACCTGTAGTCTCTACCATAAGAAACCCAATTTTAAAAAAAATTTTTATTGAAGAGTGGGCAAAAAAAATGTATGGATTTTTAATTTAATTCTGATTTGTTTGTAAATTATCAAAAAGCTGAGCAGGGAGACGGTTAAGCACCGAAGTTTTTTCCCAAGCCGCCTTGACAAAAATGCAAAAGAATAAACTAGCAAGGCGAACATCTCTGAGAAACCGGATTGACTTCCCAGCACGGCGAAGCCCAACCGAACGGCGACGAAATCGCGGCGGGATGCCGCCGGGCGTGCGGAAGGGGCGCGGCGCTGGAAGGCCGGCAGGGGGGGCGGCAGGACCGCCGCTAGCCCCTCCGCGGCGGCGGCGAGCCCTCCGCTCCCGTGCGCGGCCACCAGCCTCCGCCAAAAGGGCTAGGGTGGCCCGTCCCCACGGCAGAGACTGTTTCGCTCGTGTTCCTGCCCAGCTTGCTCAGCTTTTCGCAGGAGAGCTCCTCTCCTTCCCGCCGAACCCTAGGTGATCAATAGTTTGACAATAATATTGCAAGCTTCATTTAACGATTTCCAACTGCGGCTCTTAACTTGCCCTACCCAGAGCAGCCTTGGTTTGAGCATCTGGGAGTCTCCATCCTAAAGGTATTTCCTTTATAAACTTCATGCTTCCGTCAGCAGCATCTGGCTCTCCAGCATGGAGCACCAATACACCGTCTGCCGTTCCACCACACTGTAAAGACGATTCTGAATCTCAAGTCCTCTTTTTTGCCACTCTCCTGACTAAAAAGCAATTTCTCTGCAAATACTAACTCTGGAAGCATGGTTACTTCCGTTTCTCCTCAGTCTCAGTTCTGGTGCAAAGTCTCATCTCTCCTTCTGCTCTACATACTCTCATGCATTTGTTCCCAAACCCTTCACACCTTCACCTGTGAAAGCATAACTGTTTTTGTAGCCATGTGATGAATCAGGATGCAAAACTGATCCTTTTTTTCCTCAAATAAGGGAAAAAAGGGCCTTAGTATGTGGATGAGCTGCCAAGTACAGGGACTACTTAAAGAGATTTTTCCCCAGAAGAAATATTTATGTATGTAGCCATGCCCATCTTACCTACTTGCACTCCAATTTACCACTTCTTTAAATTGCCTTTTGATCACACCCAGTGCATGCTAAGGAAGGGGACGACAGCCAGGCAGAGCAATAGATAAAATTGCTACATTACGTAAAGTTCTCATTTGAGATCAAGAATTCTGTGTGTGGGTACATGCACACACACTCACATATGGAGAGGCTTCCGTATTTTTAAATAATCCAGGTACATGATGATGGGAAACTAAATACCAGAAGTGTACACTAGACACTAAATGTTTTCCAGACTGTTATTCCAATTGCCTTGGTATTCTGATACCTATGCATTAATGAATATTAATCAGTTCAAATCAATCTTTGAAATATCTAAAAAGTACTTATGGAAAGAGAAAGATAATATCCTAATAGCTGACGTTACATTTATTGTTTATTTAATCTTACATGCTTGTTCAACAGTCTGTAGTGATATGAAAATGCATTTTATTATTTGAAATCTCAGTTTTTCTATAAACATGTTTATAAGTTTATGTGAACCGCTAATTTATATACCAGAGATAGACACAGAAGGAAGTGAAAAACTATGGATAATGCATTTTCCTCCATTCAGTTATAGCAGGAATGGAGGCATAATGATTTAAAATTTCAGTAACTACCACAGCTATTTAAGCCACCAGTTAAAGAGGAATTCTTGCTTCATTTAGAATATACGAGATTTTTTAAAGTTGTCATCTAGTCTAAGGTACTTGTTTAGGATTTTTCTATAATCTACAGGATGAGATTGGCACCCACCTGAGGCAATTCACACGGGGTTTATCCTAAACAAGACCTTTTGCATCATTACCTATATCTCTCCATTGAGAGCATAAACAGCTTCACCAACTAGTTTATGTTAGGTACGTCATTGCTGTTAGCAAAGACTAAAGCGGAACCAGCCATTAGAGTCTCTTAAATAAGGGGGATTGGAGCACAAATTTCAGTGCAAAAATTTTTTGCATGTAGATTACACATTTTGATTATAATGAAAACATTGGAATAACAAGACATATGCCACACATTAAACACAGAACCCACAATCATGGCTGCCCATATATGTTATTATCAAATAATGGGTGAGGTTTTGCCTTTGAGGTATCCACGCAAGGCACATCTGTGCCTCACCCTTCCTCATCTTTCCACCAGTTGAGCTTCTCTGACACTATTCAAGTCCCCCATCCTCAAGAAACTCACAACAGGCTCTCATACATCCTGCAACACATTTTGACATGCAGAAAATGAAGTCAGGAAACAAGCCCAAGATAAATCTAGGCAGTATCTATAGGAATACGCTGTGCTAAACAACAAAACAACTCACCTGTATAAGAAAAATCTACTGTAAGAACTAGACTTCTTCCACCATCTCAATACTATTTCAATTATAAATCCTTTCTCTAATGTTTGAAATGGCAAATATCTCCACTGATGACCACATGCCCAAAGATTGGGACCATGAAAAACCTGAACGTCATACCTAAGCAGTAACAGAGACTGAGGTCTTAACTCTCACTGGAATCTTGGAGCCATTGAGAGGGAAGGCCACTGAAGCCGTACCAGCCAGCACTTACAGGCAGAGGTCTGCAAGCCTTACACATCTTGACTGAGCTGGGACCACAACCATGTTCTCTTAACTCTAGCAGGTGGCTTACCAAGGTTGCCCCTGGGACCTGAGCTGAAGAGGACTGGAATGTTAAGCAGGTTGCTTAAACCTCCCAAGGCATATCAAATTCATTATTGTATTCCTGAACAAGGTGACTGAAAAGAGGTGAAGAGAAGGGAGAAAGAAAAGATTTCCTAATTATAGATATGGGAGGAGAAATAACTGCCCAGTGGGAGGAGGTATGAGGTTGCCAAATGCCTTCTTGTCTCTCTGCTAGAGAAAGCATACTTCTTCCACTGTGAATCTAGGATTGAAGATGCTAAGCATTAAAAAGCTAAAAAAAGGAAGAGTTTGTGCAAACAGTGAGAGGAAATCAAGGGTATGTCAATAAAAGCAAATATACCAGCAAGGAAATTTACAGGGAAAGATAGAGCATGTTACATACAGAATAGTAAAGAAGCTGACATGAACTTCAAGAAACCATCAAGAAAAGATCAAAGTGTAAATAAGATCATAGGGGTCCTTTTTTATTTTTACAACTTGTTTTATGTGCCTTTTATGTGTGGAGGAAATAAATAAATAATCTTTCTTTTGAACTTTAATCAACTCACAGATTCCAGGAACAAAAGGGCTTGTAGGTAGCAATCCCTGTTGTTTCAACAAGAGAAACAAGGGGTTCCATCCCCAGAGACCCCTACAGTAAAATGTGGGTTCATTCATCTACAAATAACGTGGGTTTCATTGACATTGAGTGGTGCATTGACTCCCTATATAAAGGAATGTTTAATCTAGCAGACAAAAGTAGAACAAATCAGGCATAATTTGAAAAACAAAGAAGCATGTATTTATTTTGTTTGGGTTTTTTTTAAATAAGTATGTAGTAATACAATGGATTCTTTAATACACAGAAGCTGTAAAGTGACTGGTATCTTTCCAAGGGAAGGGCTGTACATCAAGTAAGCACTAAGACTTACATAGGAATCACTGGGCAAAATTCTGAGTACAGCCACCTTTCTTGGTTTTCTGCTCTCAGAACTGAGATTCTGGGAACAATGAACAGTATCTTAGAGCATCTTCATATGAAAGGTTTCTTTATGCATAAAACCACCTTAAAAATATCACATCATAGGCATGCCGTGTAGAGGTAGTCACATACTCTAGCCAAAAAGACAGCATAATTTAAGATTTAATAGTCTCCAAGCTATTCGCCATTGCCCTTCACCCAAGATACAATAACCATTTGAGAGCTCTTAGTGAGTTTCTCTTCAGTGTGAAACAGGTCTGTCTAGAGTGTGCAGACCTTAACATCATCATCCCCAGCCCCAGAAAACCCAGCTGCTCTTGGCAGTCAGTGGTGGTAGCAATCCAGCACATAGTGTTGTGTGTCATGCAACATGACTTCGAGCACTTCTACTTAAAAAAAATCTGGACACTAATGGCTTCCAAGAATAGACTTCCACTGTCTCCAGTATTGATGGCAAGATGAAGAACAGTGACAGGAACTGATCAGTGGTGAAACATTGACAGAAAAGTTACTTTGGATAGACTAATTGAATTTATGACAGATACACAGTTTCACAGAATAATCTCCCTTGAAGCAGTTCTTGGATTAGTCTAGTCACAAATAAAAAGACAATTTCTGGATGAAAATATTTCACCTCAGGTTCTTCTTATGTCCCCTTTGGACATAAAGATAGCACTAATGGTAAAGCTCTTAATGGTTAATCTTAATAATTTAGAGAAATAAAATTGAACTACAGAAGTAAGGCACATAACTCAAGAACCTTCAGTCAATAAAACAGTTACGGAAGCACTAATCAACTATTCTACAAAACCACTGTATCAATCTATCCCTGGATCTCTACTGAGTAGAAGTGTTCTGCCATAAACAAAAATGAAGGGAGAAGCAGAAGGAAACAAAAAGCCCTTCCCTTGGGGAAGGGACAAAGAGCACAAGACACCACAAACAAAGGGTATTTTAAAAGTAGCAGCTACATGTTCTAATGTCACAACGTTTTTTGTTGAATTCAGCAAGGAGCTGTTTTGAATATCTTAAAGTAGGTGTTTATTAGACTATTTTCCCCTCCCAACAGATCTCAGTGTACTTTTTTCCATGATGTCACATCACAATTTTCAGTTTATATGGGCTTTTTGTTAGTTGGAGTAAGAAATTAGTATTTTGTCCTGACTAAAATAAATATTCCTATGGACACCTGATTCTGAAGGAGAAGAATGATGTATGAAACGGAACTACTGATAATAAGGACATTCAAAACTAGCTTATATAGGAAATTGGATATTGCCCTGAATGCAATTTAAAAACAAATTCCGCACAAATTTTTGTGGTTTGCCAGAAATTATTGCCACTGAATAACATTCTCTGAGAAAGAAAAAAAAGAGAAAAATTTGTCACTAGCTTAAAGAGATTTTCAATAAAGAGCTCCAGGAATAGAGCCAGCTTCTACCAGCTGCTTTCAAAGCAGATGAATTTTCAACATATAACAAGAATGATCACTAGCTAGCTTTTACAGATGATGGTGTTTCAATGATGCCAGAGCAATTTGATTCAAATTTTAATTCTTTAATGGATCCATTAAATCCATTTTTTCAGTAGTCATACTTGCACATAGGTCAGACTGGCAGTAGATTCTATCAGGCTTCCCTGGAGCCAGGCTATTTTACTGATATAACAATGAACTCCAGATTAAGGAAAGACACCTACATACAGAAAATATGGAAATTTACACAGCAACTGCAGTCTGATCAACTTTGTGAATGTATCGACAATGAATCTGTAGTTTAAAGACCTCTCTGCACAAGCGTTGGGCTACAGAATAGGGAATACTATCAGACCCACCCTATAAATTAATGTTCCCATCAAATTGCAACTATTATAGTTATCATGAAGCGTAAATCATTTGTCACTTTTGTAAAAGCAGTAGCAGGAAGAGGCACAAAAGAAATGCAATTATTTTCAAAACCAAATATATTCAAATGGATACGAAGTTCAAATTTAAGTGATATAATATGACCATCTGGTTAGACAAGGAATAGAATAAAGAGATTTTGTACATGTTGTTTTCACCAAAAAATCTGCTGGCAATGTTAGGAATAAGCTAAGATAACATGGCAGGAGATAAATCAGCTGCTCCCTCAGTCTAAGTCACATTGATAGAAGCTAAGCCCATTATGTTCATTAACTACCTATGGAATAGAAATGCCAGCATAAGCTTGTATGAGGGATTGGGTTCTCTTGTCACTTGTCCTCTGAGAATTCTCCCTGCACATCAGCGTTATGACTGTATCTCAGATGTCTGTGGGTGCTGTATCTCTACCTGGCAAGTGTCCAATTGCACAAGGGATATTGCTACCACTCTTATGCAGGAAGGGCCTTATATACTAATCCCCTGTGGTAGCCTTAGCGGTCACCAATCAAAGCTGTAAAATCCCAATTCTTCTGAGTGAAAGCCTGAAATCATTTAATTATGAACAGTCTAATAGTTGAATTAGAAGTGGCCATTTACTTACTCTTTTCATAATAGCTCTGGATTGATTCTCAGAGTAATTTTCCCATTTATTTTTCATTAATCAAGTAGTAATTCTCATGTGCCTTTATCATCTTCATATACCTGAAAAACAAATAAATGCAAGTTAAAAATACAAAATACAACAACAGTCAAATTTCAGTAATCATTTGGACGCATCTACATTAGCATTTCAGTTTAGACCTAGAGAAGCACCTTTGAGGCAGATCTCCCAGCCATCCTCACTTCCTGCACTTCATTTCACCCCACAGTCTTGGAACATGGAACTGGATTCCTTTTGCATGAAGCGAAACAGAACATTGCACTGCAGCAACACACCTGATGTTCTCCAATCATAAATAAAGCATTCAGTCTACAGACCACACAGGACATAATCAAGTAAAACCCACCAAGTTGCATTTAGAGTGTTTGCAGGACCATAAGCATTCACTTATTTACTCTCCAGAGCTGCTGTGTCACAGTATTTGCTCGTGATAGACACTGTCTATGAAACTCCTGGCATTTCTCTGACACTTTTTGCCTTAAAACATTCAGTTCACTTAAAGTTCTACACTACTGTATGAAAAATACAGTATAAAGGGACTTCTTGTTTATAAGACAGACATAGCTCATTGTTGTTCATAGTCTTACATAAAATTTTCTGAAGTATCTCAGTTACATAAAATCTAACAGTTATTAAAAATTTGCAAAATATCTGTCCCATACTTTGTATTTTGGCCTCTGAGCAACTATTTCTCTTCCATATGAAAAACCTTCATAATAGCTTTTTCAGCAAAACAACTCCAGCAATGCAAGGCCAACACAAATTTCAGGGCTTTCTCTATACGAGTTCCATGCTTCATATATCAGCATATAAATGCTGACACCTTTTTATGTGTCCTATAAGTAAGGATCTCCCCGTGAGATCAATTTCAAGTAGTCTCTAGTACATGATGTTGATTAGCATCGTGTACAGCTTTGACTTTCATAACTCCAATCCTCAGAAAGTTCATGCTGGCTGCCAAACCTGAAGCTAACAGGTCATGTTACTGGACAACACAGGGCCTACAGAAGTTCCAATTCCAGCACAACTAAAACAACTGTTAAAAAGCTCTAGCAAGTCTCAAAGTAGGTGTTACACCAAGATCCATTGAGCAGTATGTTTCCTATATTACAGGCGAAACAAATTTTCACCCAGTTGAAGAGACACTGAGAGATACGATAACTAAAAAGATGAACCTGTGGTTTACTGCACTTTGCAGAACCAATGCAAAGACCAGCTCTTAAAAAAAAAAAAAAATAGATTCAGCAGACTTTCGGATGGCTTGAAGCAAACCACTTAAGTCAAATACGACTAGGCCATTGCTACAAGTGATCCACATTCAGAGAGCTCTACATTTAAGAAGATTCTTTTAAGAGGGGGGAAGCAGATATTTGTTCATTCCGATTGATTTAAACATTCCTTTCTACATCTGCATTTTCCTTTCATATTGCAGCATCTGCTAAGAACAAAGATTAGATAAAAGCGAATCCATTTACTGCTAGACAGATCTTTAGACTATTTTCTATGTTTTTTAATGAACGCACAGTGCAAAAACAAAAATCCTGATTTTTCTTCATGTCCTTTTCGATTCAGAAGAAAATTTAAATTTTTAACGCAGTCTTTAGAACATCCCTAATCCAGAGCATAACTATGTGTTTAATCCCATTCTTACAGAACAAATTGGTTTAAAGTAAAACTTGTTTAAGGGCCAGGTTAGGAAAATTCTCTGAAAAAGGTCTGTATGTAAATGACAACTAGTTAAAGATCAAAGTCCTAGAATTCATGTTTTAATGTTTCTTTAAAAAAAAAAAACCTACAACCTAACTTCAATCAACTCAAGTAAACCAGCTCACCTAGTTGTTATGAACAAATACAAAGGCTGCCATCTACGGCTTCCAGTTCTCATGAATCTTTATTCAAGTCTCAGTGCTGCAAGCACACTGAGGGGTTACCTAGAAGTGGCGCAACAGAAAGTTTCCATACTTGACGCGATACAACTCAAAACAGATACACAGACCATCCATAAAGTTTCTCTAAAGAATAAAGTGAGAATTCAAGCCTAAGCCTAAAGAGCAGTTTAAAAATCTTCCAACATATTTAAGAACTGGAAAGCATGAAAATGGGATACAGAAAATTTCTTGTTTGTTGTTTTAAGTACATACTACACACAAACATATGTACACACACATTTATTATGCGCATAGGTGTTTGATTTAAGCAATAAAAAATAGATTGGAAAAAACTGAAACCTGCTTCTAATGAAAGTCGAGATTCTTTCAGCTATATGTCCAAGTTGAATGTTTCACTGGTAATCTGTGAGGAGAATCAGGCCATAGGTGAGAAACATTAATCAAAATGTATAGTCAATGCATAATTCCATCAATGAAATAATGTCACCTCTTGATGAAAAATGGTAGACATCCAGTGCAAAGCTTGCTACATAAACAGCTAAAAATTTTGGTAGTGTAATATCAGGTGACACTTGGGTGTTTGGAATTCACCAAAAGCAGCAGAATACACTGAAATTTGTCATTCTGTACGTAAGCAGTGAGAAGCGAGAACTATCCTTTAATGTCATACAAAGGAAAATACTTTGCATGCAAATCAGAGCTAGACAACCTTAGTCTACAAACCAGGACCTGTATTCCCTGTAGACATATGACATAATATCTTGGAATTCCACAGAAGTAAGCACTGGCACTTAAGAATAATCTAACCTGTGTGTGCAAGCACAAAAGGATTAAAGCAGACTGTGCTGCACAGCACTTATGACAAGAATGCACTGTGTCTTGTGCTCTTCATTCATCTCAGTCTTTTTTTTTTTTAAGCCACAGCATATGCTTTTTACCTACAGTATGGTATTGTTATATATGATTTAACTACGAGTCAGTCTGCATATATACAATGCTTGATTTAATGACAATTTAAGACGGATAGCCAGATGTGTTGGCATCGTGGCAGTGGTTAGACAAGTATTTATAATATGCTGGAGGGGAGGGTGGGGGGAATGCACAATGAAGCAAACTTTTCACCTTGCATCTATTTTGCAACATAGTAAGAAATAACCACAAACCAGAGAACAATTAAATAAAAAGCAACCATAGAATCAGAGGTCAAAATTGCATGAAAAACAATAAATAAGCATCTCACTTAGTAATTCAGCTCTATGTGCAACCACATTTTCTCACCCCCCCTTTTTTTTTTTTTAATTAAACAGTAGATACTGAGCTGTTAACCCCATGAATAATCCTTATATGGGACTTATAAAGAAATGTTCTTCATTTCTTTGGAGGCAGTGAAAAAAATTCTCATCAGAAAAAAAAGTATTGAAAAAAATACATGTTAAGACTTATTGTTACAACATACAAGTCTGTTGGAAAAGATTTAGAACTGAAATATATTTGAAGCATAGTTCTGATTGAACGTAAGCTTATATATATATATATGATGCTTCAAACAAAAGCTATTCAAGCTCTACTCCTGCTCCTACTGAAGTCAATAGCAGAGTTTCATTGTGATCTATGAGTAAGTTAGCAAGTGAGGAGAACAGGAGCTCTTTCCTCAAGTTAGTAGTGCTGAAGCCTGTGTGGAACATGTTTGATTCAATCTAGGCTTCTTATGCATAACGTGAAAATATATTTGAGTGTATTACAATGTATCCATCATAAGTACCTCAAGAGAGTAAAGTCCTAAAATAAAAATCAGAAGCGTTGCTTGAAATGATCCACAAGAAAAACCCACCATCAAATCTTCTGAAGACTAAAATAGTTCATGGAAACAAAAAAGTGAACAAGACATTTCTGCCTGGAGTTACCTGTTGAAAGTTACTCGTTACTCTGCTTATGCAGTTTTGAGAGTAGAACTGCAACAAGCAATCCGTCTGACCAAAAAAAAAAAGCGCTTTTGACAGAAAGAGTTAAAATTTTCATAAGAATGTTAATTCCATACTCAGTCCAGGTGTAACACAGAGGTACACTAAAGACAGCAGTCACCTCAAATTTAAAAAAAAAAAAGAACTGAAGGCTTTTTTTTTTTTTTTTTTACAAAAAAAAAAGACTGACTTACACAAGATGGCAATTACCTTTACAACAGAAGATATTTGAAGCTTAGGCATCTAACAAACAAGTTAGTATTGCTAAGCAATAACAAGCAAGTTAAAATTGCTCTTTAAATGTAATAAAAATAAAATTATTTTCAGTGATGTATTCCACATTAGGAAAAACATTTCCATAACTCCCAAATTCATAACTTATTAGACAAGAAAGATACCTAGGTAGTGCTAAAAATGTATTCTTTCAAATATTTAGTAACAGTTACAGACTGAAAACATACACCTGTGGTATATGATAAAATGCCTGCCCACAAGACAGTTCCACCACACAAGGAGGTGGAACCAGCTTACTTTCACCATACTATGACTTACCTGAAAAATTATACTGCTTTAAGCAAGTAGAGTACCCAAAATATCTAAAGCTGCCTCACAAGTTCCGAAATTTCCAATAGTGGTGAAAAAAAAAACCTCAAACCAACAAAAAACAAGCTCAGACTTTTCATTTGGTTTCCAGCAACACCTAGAGCCCCACCTACAATAAGCACACAGAAGTACTGCAATTCCTGAGGCAACAGGTGCCCTGAATCTTCCCTGACTAAGATCACAAGACATTGGGAACAGCTGGAAAAAAAAATCAAAAGATCACATAGTATAAACCTGAATGATACAAGGTCAAAATTTATTTTCTTACTGTTCAGCTCATGAAAATCCAGAAGTTAACTACATATGTGTATAACCATAGGCAAGTATTTAAGCTTCAGCCAGCAGTTCCTTCTGAACATCTCTGAAGAACAGAGGGTGATTATGGATTGGGTTTAATTGCCACAAGATGAAAGACAGACAGAAAGACAGAAAATAAATATAATCAGCTGCGCTGTTAGTGTAACAGAGTTCAAGAAATAAGATTTTGATTAGCTGAAAAAAGTTAATACCACAAGTTCCAGTGTGTTTCTAAGCTGTTCATAAAGTTGACCCAAAGCCAGGAAAATGCTCCCATTCTCCTCATTTGAGCTTGTTAGCCCCCATAACAGGTACCAAACACTCTCCTAGGCACTGTGAAGCAAACATTGCTGTGTAAAAGTCATACTGAATTATTTTAGTTTGCACATAGCTACCCAGTATGTCAAAGTGGATATCCACATCTGTGTCTAAAGTGGGTATGCTACTGATCAGAATTTTGTGGAATATTGGTCTGTGAAAGTAAGGTTGAGTATAGCTTAGAACAGACATATCTTAAAGTGTATTTTCCCAGATCTGTTAATATATTTTTCTCATGAATGCTATAGATCTTCAAGCAATTCTGTTAAGGTTTTTAGTGTTCCAGGAAATTCTGCTATAAAGTAGTTTAAGTTCATTAAATTTAACTTCAAAAAAAAAAAGAGTTTAGGTGCATATCTGTTCTGTCATTTACTTTCAAAACTAATTAGTGAAACAAATTGACAATTTCTATTTATTTTAGCAGCTTTGTTTTAGATTAAAAACTATTACAAACCAGCTCTAAGCCCCCTCCCCAAGAGAAACATTCTATTGAACAAATACATTTCAGAATTCATAGAGGTATATACAATATCACTAAGAAGAAGCCAAGATTTTTTACAACCATTAAAAAAGTCCAACTCTTGAAACATACCAGGCTGCAGATACAGATCCTGCAACGAACTTCTGTTTGTAGAATGCTCTGTAGATACAGATACAAAACACACACCAGTGTTCCTGCTCAGCCTGTAAGAGTGGAGCAGGTTTAGAGGGCTGACCTTTATAGCTTTAGGCAGCTGCTTGTAATTCATCAATCAGCTTCCTCACCTGAGTGCTTAAATTACAGCAGGTACTAGAAAGAGCTGATGTTGATGTCGTCACACATATCAGATTTTCCCTTCCAAATCTACAGAAAGTATGGGCATTTTACTGTTCCAAGTGGGGTCAGATGTATAATACCTATGTGTAGCTTCTATCTATCAACCTATTTCTAATACAGATGTATAGGTGCATTTTCATGCCTCTAGAGAAAAAGAGCTACACACAAGAGGGGTAAATGCAAGGAATAAACAGTTCCCCCCCCCTATATTTTTAATTTTATAGACAACCACATAAATCACAGTAATTATACACTTATAAGGACCTTTAATATCTGGGGAAAAAAGAATAATTATTTCCATAATTGGTAATTTACAAACTCTGCATTCAAAAAAATGGCATAATTAAAATACAAAGAACTATAACTCCCAGAGAATTTATATGCAGAAGTTATACATATTTCTTTGAATACATTTAGCACATATTCTTTCAGTTATCAAAAACATATTTTCAATATGTTTGCATACATTTCATGCCATATTTTCATTACTATAAAAACCATATATTCTTTTAATGAACTTGGGAAGGACAAGAGAGTGTCTCAAATCAAGGAAGTATAGAAGATATCTAAATGAAGTCATAATTGTCCCTGCCATGTGTTCAAAAATCAAGATTATCCTTACGTGTCCTTTGAAAAAGATGACCTTTCCAGTGGTGAAATATTTATATTCAATGGACACAGCAACAATGTAGTTACATTTTAGAATTTACATTCTTGTAGCTGCTAAAAATAGCTGATCATGTAAAATATGTCATCAACCCCATCATAATGTTAAATTTTGTAAATTAAGAGACGCTAATGAATTGGTCTTCAGAAAGGTCTAACATCAGCAGAATGCTAAACAGAGGGATACTTCCAAAAAGCCAGCCCAAATTCCCTCAACCCTTTTGGTTTCACAAATTATAGGTTTCAGAATTGCAAAGTCTCACCAGTCATACACCAGTTAATAATTATAACATAGGACTACAATTATGGAGTTATTTTTCAGTATAGAAACATAAAACTTCATATCTAACTTGAAAATGTAAGCTTTACATGTACAAACACAAATACTGGGACCACAGTATGTTTCAGCTGATACCTCCAGCTGTCTCCATTTGTGTTCCCAACTTCATTTTTCACATGTAATTGTGCGTCTAACTTAAAGAAAATTAGATTTCATATACCATTAGTTTTAATGGCTTAGAAGAAATAACAGGGACAGATTGTGCATGGCCATTAAAGAGTTATAGCTTTGTATTGCATGGGCAATCACATGTTTTTGTTATTGTATTTTACTGCTGAGTATGTATGTACATACAGAAAACCACATTCACACTATCAAGGCAGCCATGAATCCTGAGTTGTATGAGATCTTCCAGTTTTATTTATTATGCCTTTTATTTGAAGGATGTTGTAACATATATTGAAGGGAAAAAGAATAACAGCTCAAACATAAATTATACTTCTTCTTTATTACTAGATTATTAGATCTCTTATTCTAGTCCATTATTGATAAAATACACCAGTTATGAAAACACAAGACCTACAGATTCCTGCATATTAAAAAATAATATGAACATTGCCACATACTGCTCAGCTGGTCCAGTCCAGCTGAGTCTGAGAAACAGATGCAAAAAATATCAGCCCTACTAAGTTAATGACCTATTACAAGTTTTTCCCCTGTATTATGCAAATTTAGATTTTCTGAAATAGTACCAAAATTATCTGTTTATTTGTGCTTATTTTCAAACAGCAAAGGTACAGGACTCAATGATATCTTGTAAATGAGATTTCTGGATTTTCATTAAGTACTTAGAAGAAAAAAAAAAGTACCAGGCCTTATTTTTGTTGAATTTGGTATATCTATTTTATGCCAGTTGTAACTTATTGGGTTTTCATTACATTCAGTTTCATTCTCATCCTAGTTGAGCCATAGTATTTTCATTTTTACTTTAAATAAAATATTTGTACTCTTTTTGAAGACAAATCTTTAAGCTATTTGTGGTTTTACTATAGCTTTCTTTCCTATCTCTGCAAAAAAACCCCAACCTAATGAAATTTCAGACGGCAGCATTTGTATAACAGTATTATAATATTTTGCTATAATTTTCTTTCTTAATTTTATACAGTGCCAGAGTTGATTTCCTTTCATTACTCTCATTTAATCCAGTTTATAGAATTTACTGAGCAGCAATAGTCAATTTTTAAACTGTATCAATAATGCCAATGATTCTATCCACTGTGTATCACATTTGTTATTAATGCATTTAATTTGCTAACATAATTCCTGATTCCTTAGCTTTCTTAGGTTTCACTGAACTTGTTTGACTGTTGTCTAGCCTTAACCACACTTAAAAATTCTATATCACCTCTGCATTTTTCTACTTCAGGATATTTTGTATCATTTTTTGCAAATATAAACAAAGCATAAAGACATAGTTATACATTTTTAGGGTTACAAAAAGTGAGCAGTGGTGTAATTCAAAGATTCATACTTGCAAGCAGTTGCACTCCCACATGAACACATGCAAACACATATCTGTAAAAAGATGCCAAATGTAATGCAGAGCTCTAGGGAAAAACGTTAACCTTTCGCCATCTTAAAAGCATCTATTATTATTTCAGTCTCAGTTCTCTGTTTCTCAACTATGTTTTCTGTAGAAAATATAGCAGAAAATATTTTTAGGTATCAGAGTGATTTCATGACTCTGCGTAGCTGGATATGGAACATGAAAATACAGCAGTAGAAACTCCTCAATAATATTATTTGATTTTGTTCTTGCAGAGATATTTGTGAAAATAATATTAACATTACTTATGGTGAGATCAGGCAGAGCACTTTGTAACATCCACTTCTATGCAGAAGTTTAATACAACTTTTCAAATTAATAGTTCAAAGGTTCTGAAGAATTAACTCAACTTCAATGTAAGATTTTCCTGAGAAAATATTTTAGCGTCTAGAACTCTATTACAATAAAAAAAAATAATCTAAAGGGTTTTTTTTGAATATTTTTACGATTTTTCTTCAGCTAAATATAGTCACTACAGTAGCAGGAAAATTTTGCTCAAGTTCCTTTTGAGTGTTTTTTTTCCTTAGGTAGCAGGTCATTCCATAAGGTAACCCTACAAGTGACCCAAGTGAGATATATTAAAATCTAGTAATACAATACCCCCAGACTATTTTACATAATAAGATTTTTTTTCCAACTCCCAGATGTTGCTAAAGGACAGAAAAAAAGACCTGTAAAATTCTTCATCATGAATCTTTTTTTCTGCAAATCCCTTTTTTCCCCCTTTTCAAAAGCAATTCTGAATAGAGGTAAAAGAAGACAAAACTTGACCTTTTGTGATCCCAGCATTAATAGGTCTGTTCATAATTCAATCTGTGTGTGTGTAGAAGCATCCATGTGGAAACATGCAGGCCTGAGAGACATAAAGCCTTTCCCTTTAAACATTATCTGACCCTATGAGTCTTATTCACAAAAGAAGGCTTACGTACGCATAAGTTGAAAAAAATGCATGCTTTCATTGTGCTACAGAGAGCCTACACATTTTACTCCTCATTCTCCAGGAAAACTCATCATGGAAGTGACACTTGTACAGGAGTTGTTTGAGGGAATGGTAAATGAACACAACGTAGCAAAAAAAAAAAATGCACACGCAATGAATAAGCTACTTTTCTCATTAAAACTATAGGAGGGGCATCTCCTTGGCTGGCATATAACGGGGTAACGGTGCTGATGTGAGAGTTGAGGTCTCCTGTATATTGAGGCCTTGCAAAACTCTGCCCTATGAGAGAAGCATGTTTTTCTTGCTGTACTAAAACTATTTTCTTCTTCCATAATCTCTGTCTACCGAGGTGAGGGATGACTGTATCATTTGTACCTGGACTGGGAAATATTTATAATATAATGTTATAATATCTTGGAGTCTAAGGAACTGTTTATGATTATATAGTACGTAGGTTTCAAGACAACGCTGTAAGGTATTTTATAAGTTATAGACTACTGGTGCTACTGCAAATCCCCAGCAAATGAGAGTATCAATTATTTGTCTTATGATTCTATGTAAAGTCCATGTATTATCAGTAACTCTCCATGCCTCTCCTGTTTAGTTTGGCACTGTAAAGTCAGCCGTCAGTTTAAATGCTATATTACTCAGAGTCCACTCATGTTATCAGAGAGCGCTCTAAGCCACTTTACACTGAACCTATCAATTGAAATCTGAACAAGGGGCAGGAGATATACAATTGTAAGAATAGCAATAAGAGTTCACATTTAGTGAAACAAATCCTCAGTTGGTATAGATCAGCCAAGCTTCAACAGCTTCAGTATTGATTTATACTAGAATCTGAGCTCAACATCTGTAATTATTTTCTAAACCAGACAAAACAAATGGCATCAGGGATCACAAGGAAGGCTTTTCTTAATGAGTAAAGTAATTCTGCAACATGATGACTTCCCCATCAAAGTTTCCAGCATATTCACTCCCAATAGAGAGGAAATACTGCCCAGATTTTGAAAATCACATTCTGTACCTATCTGCATCTTCATGTGCCTAAATGCTTTCCAAATATGGCTTGACAGCCCTCACCTTCTAGAATCTCAGAGGAGGACTGTTAAGGAAGGAAAGAAATGGAAATTTCATGGACCTTTATTACTTTAATTGTAAAACAGAAACAAGACTGAACAGAAACAAGACAGAAACAGGTAATCAGAAAAGAGAAAAAAAACACTTGAGACTAAGGCTGTGACGGTGCAACAATTAGTGATTTACTATGGGTGCAAATGTTCAGATACATCACCTTTTAAATAATATGAAAGATACTGTGTACTCCAGTGAAACCAACAGTGTTAAACAATTGGTCATTGCTTGCTACCTTGAGTGTCTAATGAAGTTGTTAGTGAATAAAACCTAATCTTTGATTGACTACCTATATCTATGTTTCATTATTATTATGATGACTAATGTGATACAATATCTTTTATTTGAATTACACTTATAAGAAATTGCTTAATTAGATTAATTATAAAAATAAGGAATATTTAAAGATAAAGCTGTATCATTTAACATGGAATTATTATTGAATTGGTATTCATGCTAATGTCAAGTGATATTAAACTTAAGATCCACATTGAATGACATATGAAATATTGACAACTGATTGAGTTATTCAAAAGGCAAAATAAATAAGCCTGCATTCTCTAAGCCATGGATTTTATAATTCCATTGAAAAGAACCAGAGAGCTGTGACTTCATTGCACCCAGCGACTGCTTTACAGGCTGCGCCGCTTAGAGTAGCTTCTTACTTCCTCCTTGTTGCTTCATTGCTGATCATAAGTTAAAGCTGCTCACAGGAGCACTGGTGAGTCCTGCTCTTCAGATTCAGACTCATTCTGACAGAAGCATGACCTTTCCTGTACCAGGTGCTTGGGCGTTGGGTGTTGCAGAACCTGGCACCACTGCCACACTTTTCAGGGAGGATGGTTAAAACACCCTACCGAAGATTAGTGAAAAACCTGAACAGCTACTGCATGTGATTCACAAATATTAAAATAAATCAAGTGGATTTGTATATGCAGGGTATTCACTTGCAGGCTCTAAATAGAAAATCTAGTGTCTGCAGATTAACTGAATAATATGTACTGGAAGATCTTAAGCATCTGGAACCAAAAAGATGTTTAATATTTTGTACACTTAATACATGTTTCCCTTCCTTTCTCTACATAAATTTTCATGTTCCTTTTTATTTTTATGGCCTTCTAAACATTTCAAGAATGGTTCTGTGCAGTATTTATATTTATATTTATATTTATAAATAATGTTTGTTGTCTGTCTCCATATTTTGGTAATGAGTGATGGGTCAGCTTTTTATTTGGTATGTGCCTTTCAGTAAGCGTAGACAAAATTACCAAGCACATGGAACCAGAAAAGTTATTGATCCCAACTTCAGGCAGATAGTTTAGAACTTCTGCCCAAGTAAAGAGTTCGAGATTGAGGTCTCCATGTATACACCATTTAGAAAGCCTGATTTATTCAAGAAAAAAAAAATCGGTTAGAAATCAGTAGATAACAAGGAAAAGTAACATTACTGAAAACAAGTTAATGTCAAACAAAAGTTATTGGCAGGAAAATGAAGTATCATTGACATAATTCTAAAAATATTTTTAATTATTCAAATAAATGAAATGTTAATAGGTATTTACTGGTGGCATTGCAATAAGATGCGTGTATTAATATTATTATATCTGAAGGAATAAAGGGGTTTTGCCATCCAGAAACCCATGAGGAAATCATTCTTCACTTTTACCTGCCACAAATTATATATTAATGTTTCATTTCTAGAATATGCTGTCAACTTCACAGCATGAGCTATTGTAAGAAAAATGTTTGATTTAATAGTTTTTCATTATAATATTTCCTGCATAATCTTACATTTAACTTACTAAATCTTCACATTGTAAACTACACTTTTTCCCTAAAAGATTAGAACAGAGTTTAACATTTTTCTTTAGAGCAGCAACAGAGTTCTAACACAAGCAAAGTTACTTAAACTCCTAAATGAATACTAAATATTTTGCCAGGGTGAAAAATCTCTTTTAAAAATTGTTTCACTAGGAAAAGGAATTGCATATTAAAAAATGTAGGAAACAAACTTGAAGAAAACATCCCCAATTTGTTAGAAATTTGCAGAATTGATAAAAAGTATGACATACACCAAAACTTCTATCAAGTATGAGAGATCAATTATTCCTACTCACTGCACTCAGGGAGGTTTTCTCTAGAGGAAGGATGAATCCATCCTCTACATGGGCTCAAATATAGTGCTGGAGTCACACATGACATTAAACATATTTACAGCTACTACATAGAAAGTATTGGCATATATTGAATTTTTACCACATTTCAAGCTTCCCACCCATTCTTTGACTTGGAACATCCAACCACAGGAGGTTTTTCCTTTGTTCCAAAAATATCACCAGAAAGTAGGCTGGCAACGGAGAGAAGACGTAGTCTTTGCTATACATATTCACCATACAAAGTACTGAAGCTGGCTATGAGGGAGAAATCATGATCCAAGGTCAATGGAATTTATTTCCATTCTGGCACAATGATGGAACAGAAATGAAATCGTGCTTGCCAAAAGTCTGTTTGAGGCAGAAGCTAGCTGCGCACTGCTTCTTGCACAGTACTAGCAACTTTTACTTTTTTTTAATCAATGTTAGATGTCAACAAAAAAAGAATGCTTGGTTGTAACCATGGATCCTAATGATTCTCTTCATTTTCAGTTTGGTCATTGAATCAATTGGAGCTAGAAGTTAATCTTCAATGTATTTTTGCACTGTAGAAAACACACGAAGACAAAGGGATAGAAAAGAGAAGAAAGTTTAAAAGTCCATGGCAGACCCACTGAACATGGAATTAGGAAGATAAAAAAGACCCAAAAAAAACTGGGGGAGAAATGCGATACTTGCCTTCACAGAGAAGAGAGTAAATCAGTCACCAACCTTACTAACCTAAAGGATTTACAAATACTGTTCAAGTTTTAACAGATACAGTGTTATCAAAGTGATCAATGCCTTATATCCAGAGACATTCTAGAATATGAATAATTTTTGAAAAATTTATTCATGAAAGCCATCATTCATTGTAAACTTTACCTACTTTAATAAGGACTGAGGGTTTTTTGCCAGTCAGTATTGATACTGACTTTCCAAGGTATTTGTTTCTGATAAGCATTGTTAAATTTATCAGTAGAACTGAATCATAAGCCAATGAGAGACTAAGCTTAAATAGGGTCACATAAATAGGCGCCCTGGAGACTTTTTTGTGTATTCCTAAAGCCAATGCACAGAAGAAAAGCAAGTTGTTAGCTCTTTCCTAGTACACTTCTTGCTCTATGTGTTGAGGAAACTACCCTTTGCTGAAGATCACAATACTCCACAGAAAAAAGATATAGATCTAAAGATTCAGAAATCTGTACCCTGTAGTTATTTTTGGCAACTCCTTTACTAGATCATTAAAAAGCACAGTGGTAGAAAATTGTTTCGCTTTCACATGGAGATCAAACTCAGCTTTAAAGTCAGTTACAAAAAATAACTTTGCTGGCCTTCAAATATATCTTTTTTTCTCTTGTTTGTCAACAAAATTACTTTATACAATTCACGTACTTCATCTGGTTTTAAATATAATTCCTCTGTTATCACTGAAATGATATCTAATCATTTTTCCCTTCTGAACATTAATAGCAAACTCCAACTGAAGAATGAAAAATAACACAGTACATACACATGGATTAAATCCCCATATGAAGCATTTTCATACAAACATATACGGTATTTTCTTATACATTTTCATATGAGCCTTTTAATGTACTTTTTTTTTTATTCTGCATCAACTTGAAATGGCACATATTTTAAACATTATTAGGGTCAGCTTGGCTTGCAATATAATTACAAAAAACACCTCTCAGAATGAATAACCTAAAAATTTCTACATCCCAAATACATTTTTCAGTGGTCACTATTCTAAAGTTCAGAAAACAGTGTCTAATTTATATGCAGTACAGACAAGATTAAAAAAAAATACGACCGTGCTACATTTGACAGTATTCAATTGCTTTTGCATGGGTTGTTTAAAACTTTCGGTCTCCAACTCATTGAGGGAGTCCTTTTTGAACAATACTTGTACCCTACCTAAGGTAGAGATTGGCCTCGCATCTGTGTTTTCCTCTTCTGAACAATCGGCATTCTACAGTGTTTGTACCTTCCTCTAGATACCTGTCGGAATGGATGAGTATGAGAGGATCAGTTATTAAATTAAATGAAACTAGGATTTTGTCCACTGTCCAAAAGTTTGAAACAATTCAAACTATCCATCTAAGTGTGGTCAATGAAATCTCTAGAAAGGAAAAAAGGATCTGTATATGCTTGCTGTCACAAGGCAATTTGATTGACACTAGTACACCCACTGGTCTTCAGCAATTACAGCTGAAAGCAAAACCAGAAGAAATGGGAGCAGATGGGCAAGCTTTTAAGTTAATATAAAAGTTAAAGATGATTGCTGTTAGCCTTATCACATAAATGTTTTCTTCACAGAAACAAGCAAAGGGCTAACAACATTAGCTATTTCATTTGACAAATTCTTATGGCTCTACTAAGGATTTCAGAACTCATAGACCTGCATTTTCATGCATAACTAAAAATAAGGTAAAACATCTTTAAGGAAAAATTAAACAAAAGTTTAAGCCAAAAGAGTTGTTTTAAGGCACAGTTCTTTGCAAATTTGCATATTGCATCTTTACTTCTGTTTAATGGAAATGAAAGGTACAAATACAGTGTCTTACTTTTTTCAGCATATGTTTAATTTTATTCTTGTATCGTGCTTATAGCTGTCAAATGGGAGTGTACTAGCTGAAAAAGTATTTAAACTGTTGGCTACATTTCAGACAGAAAACAGATATGTTTTTCCAGTCAAAGGAAAACTTGTAAAGTTGGACAAAGCATTGGACAAAGTAACTTGTGCAATAAAACAAATATTCTTAAACAACTGCAACATAATGTCTTTTGACGACCAGGATCATCCTTGTTTCTGATCATCCTTGTTTCTTTGTGTAACACCTGAAGCTGTAGGAGAGAAAAAACCTAAAAAGCTCTACAAAGCTGCTGTTCAGAGACTTTCTAAAAGGCTTTGGTGGAGAAGGCGTAAGTCCAGGTTTGCATGTCACTCAATTAAATGAGTAAAAAGCCACCAACTTCAACTGACATCACTGCAGCTGAGGGTCTGTCCCAGGACGTTCAGATACACAGGGGGAGGGACAAGTCAATTGTAAGTATGGATACGTTGAGATCACAGGAAAAGCCTATGCATCTCTGTGTCTTCACAAAAGGCTACAGAAATGACACAGAAGAATAGCTCTTCCTTTTCCTCCCCCGACCCTCCACAACCAGTAAAGAATGATGCTACTATGAGTGCCTGATCTACATCCACAAGGCACAGAGCAAGATACATAGAAGTTAAAGATAACTAGTTAGGCATTAATTTCTGCAGCAAATTTCTGCTCTATGCATGGATTTCTATGTAAAATATAGCTTTTTCCAAGTTCTTTTTGCTCTACTTATACATGCTTTTTCAGAAGTACGCTAATCTCTGGTGTTCATATGAAAAGGGAAAAGAGCAAAGACATCTAGTTAATTTTTTACCCTTGAAACTTACTAGGAATTTTTAAAAAATTAAATCTTTGCTAAGTCTAACTAGGTTCTAGTGAGGCTTGCTGAACATCAGAATATCATTGCTGATATAGTATCATAAATTATTTTAATATTATATATTTTGTTAATCAGATCTTCCTGGGCAGGATTAATGAGAGATGGAAACTGGTGGTCCATCTGTGCTAGCACTCCAAAAGTGAGCTAAATTATATTAGGAAAACTACATCAAATAAAGAAAAAGGAAGTAAGTATGACAAGAAAAATATTTTTCCTTGGAAAACAAATTAAAGATTAAGAATTAGAATAAAGCAGATACAAGAAATTCTGTGATTCTGTGATTCTGTGAAATTCATACACAAAGGATGGACAGAATATGAAATTGTAAAAACAAGGTATGACATAATTAGCTAACAGAATTAGAATAACTACATCAGCAAGTTTCAAGACTGATGTTCCAGATCAGAAATCCACAATTTACACTTTCCCAGTTTTCATTTTATAGGCATAGAAAGCTATACAAAATGAAAATCCATACTTTGTTAAATCTTCTAAGAAACACAAGGAATATTCACATGGACACAAGGCACATGACATCTTATTTCCTTCTAACTTGAGTAGCTTTCTACTGAATTTATATCAAGTTGCAATAAAATGCATTTGATCTGCTAATATTTTACATTCTGTGTGCCATGGCTGATGTTACTTCACAGGTGCAAGAACCTGGAGAATCAGGAGTGGTATGGTATTAACTCCATTAATTCTTCATGATATTTCTATATGTGTTAGTAAAATGCATTGGAAACATACCTTCAGCAAAATTCTAACAAACACTTAATTTCCCTTAAAGTCTTGTAACCAGCAAATTGCAGGGGTCAGTAGAACTCTGCATCCTTTCTTTGCTATATAAAAATTGTTCCTGCAACGCAGCTCTTGGGCAAATGCAGCATATTTTTAAGTGCTATGTCTCAGTATTTAAATTTATAAAAAAGAAACCAAATAGTTATTTACTTATTAAAGAAACCCCATAGCAACAAAAGAGAAGATAAGAAAGCTCACTTTCTTCAAAATAAAATGGTGTGCATATATGTATATGAAGAATTAATATAAAAAGTGTTTCAAAAAATAAAACATAACAGATGATATGCTACAACAATGTGCAAAAGTTACAAGATGAGTTAACATTTATTCAAATATTTGTCTGGTTGATAATATATAAAAAACTATCAAAGTATATGTCATATTACTTTAACAACTGGTGTCAAAAGGAAATAGGAATTTCTCAAATAAAGACATCATGCCTATTAACATTTAAAAGTCAGCATTTGTAACCAAATAGCAAACAGCTACTGTAAATATTTTTAAATTATGCTTTATATACATATCTATATAAATAATATCATTTAACCAAAATCCTATGACACTCAACCTTCATATATATGTTGACAAGATTCTCCAATGGTTTGTTACCATACAAAAGAGTGGGACAAATTACTTATTTATATATACAAAACATGCTTATAAAGGCCAGCTGCAGGTATTTTTTGGAAAGTGCATTTTAATAAGGTCCTATTCAGTGGGGGAACAAATGGAGAAAAAGTAGTTTGCACTACAGAGTTTAGTGCAAGAGCTTTCTCTTTTTCTAACAACGAAATCAATCATTTGTCCAGACTGTGGGGAGTCAGAGTTAGTTACTGAAAAGAGCTCCATATATAAACAAGTCAATAACTCATTGTGTGTTATTGTTGGACTGAAGAAGTCTGCTTTCAAAAAGCTGCCCCTGCTTCTCTGAGAATGAATGTCACTGTATTCAGAGAGTGAGAGAGGGGGTCTTTTGTTTCTAGCTATTGCTGACTGCCATTTATGTATGGGAAAAGAGATGTGGCTGCTAGTTGTCTCAGGAAAACCATACCATCACCACCACACAGTTCTACATTATGGTTGCCCTGGACCTTACTTTTGTAAATGTAGTTCTATAAGAGAATTCACACATTTCATCGAGCTCCTGAATTCACAAGTAATATTCGTAAATACTATTTTCGTTTTATAAAGACAAAATGGCTGAAGACAAGAGGAAGTAAACATATTTGAGCACTTGTTGAAAGCGTAAGGAAGAACACTCTAAATATATTAGCTTTCAAGTTTTCTGAATAAATACCAGTATGTTTAGAAACTCAACAGCACATGAGTGAACTTTGACAAGTTTTTGTACTGTTTCGTGTTTCTTGTTTAAAACTCACACCTGCTGAGTCATCTCAATTCAGACTTGGGGGAAAAAAGAAATTAAAATGTTATTTTTGTTCACCTAGCTATGATTCCCTCCTTACACTGCAGCCCAACTAATTAAAGAAAGTTCCCAGCTTTGAGATTTATTAATAAAAATCAGAGGTTTGGCAAAAAATATTCTCATTCCACAAGGAAACTCAGTGGAGTTACATTCATATCTGCTAAGGTATACACACGTAGAAGTGTTTTCACATTGATGCGTAGCTGTAGAATAGATTTCACTGTTGTTAAAAATTACAGACTTCACTAATTTTAAAATAATTCCCTTTTCATTTAAAAACATTGCATGACATAGTCTTTACATGGAGTACATTCAACATCCTGTTGATGGCTATAAAACATTTCTAAGTAATAAAAAAATATAGAATAAACATCCTTTTCCTACCAAAAACATTGTGATGAACATTCAATATTTTTAGGGGGCAGATCAATAGGAAACGCCCAACAGGAAAAGCCCATCAATATATTTTCAGACAATAAAATCATGATTGCACTGTAAAATCCCACCTATTACACAGATTTGCAGTTCACAGCTGATCTAGTCTGTGCAATCAAACACAGATTTGATGAGCACTATTGCACTTATTGTGGACTTTCAGAATTCACTCATGCCTTTAAGCCTCTATGTGGCTACAGGACAGATTCAGGTGAAGTACACTGTAACTCTAAATTATGTCTTGAAACCTGTAATTCTGAGTAATTTTTTTCTTATCAGATGCAGATAAATGCACAGGAGTTCCTTTTTTTGTCTATTAAAAAGTAGTAAGATTCTGTGTTTTGGGGAAAGCAGGACCTCCTGGGTGATAATAACCATCGAAGAACCCAAATAAGATACAGGAAATGAATCCTCTAAAAGTAACAGTTACTAAAGCTGACGGTACATTTAAAAGCTTTGTTAAAATCCAGATTTGTATACAGTTTTTCTGAGCAAAAACATAGAGACTAAACTTACACCTGAGCAGGTCCAAAGAAAGGCAGACGATGTCATGTCAACTTGGGACTCTGATGAATAATAAGAGACTGAGTTCGGGTTCTGAAGTGAGAAGGCACCTTCAGAAGTGTTCAGGAGATGCAATGAATAAAAGAACCTTCCTGGTGGACTAGCTATAAATTTACTGTCAATATTATTTACTTTGTGGATACTGAAATCCTGTTTGAGAACAAAGATATTCTGCAGCCCAAGTCACTTAAACAGAAGAAATACTGACCTAATGCTGAATAAAGACCCAAAAGTGAATATGACAGAATAAGTTCACCATAGCTGGGCACATAAATGG
>JAOXNO010000041.1:60526161-60531161 GCA_028565335.1 Limnodromus scolopaceus | reverse complement strand
TCTTTCCATTGACATTGCATTTTACCTCACCCTGTCAGCCATATCCCTAATCCTCTGTCCCAAGTGGTTACTATTCCCTCCACTCCACCTCTCCTTAATCCCCAGCCCCTTTGTTTTCCAGATGGATTATACCCTCCTTCTCATGTAGGATGCCTGCTCTCCAACAAAGGGATTAGTGAAAGACAGTTTCTTTGCTCTCACTTCCGACGCCTGGCACTCCAGGAACTTCTGGCAAGCAGTGCTATTGCAGGAAAAGTCTCAGATATTGGCTAGAGCATCCACCCTCGGCTCTGTGCTAGACACTGCCTGCTACTGAGTCATGTGCCTGAGCCAGGTGTACAAGAATTTAAATGACTAGTAACGGAGAACCCTAGTTTTATGTGACACGTCCCAAAAAAACTCCAAATATCTTACTGCTGGGACTATAATGTAAACACGATGCTGAGAAACTATTGTCCGCTGAAACATAAAGAACGTGAACAGTTTCCTCGATTGCCTTTCTTCTAAAAAATGACAGAGACCATCTTTGCAACTTACCAGGGTTTAACTTGGTTAGACACTCTTGGACAAGGTGCCGTAAAAAACACACTTTGAGCAGAACTACATCAGGAAAAACAGAAGTAACCTGATAGAAATTATTGTCATTATATTGGTATAAAGTAAGTGCCTTAGACGTGAAAGCTCAGGTGTATTGTCAATTGTCTGAATAGCATGCAAGCATAAGATATGAAATAAAAGGATGATTGATTTGAAAGGGTGCAAAAGCATTAGATGAGATGGGAAAACTGAAACCAAGGACCCATGATTTTATGCATCTTTTATGAACAGACTAAAGCAGAAATGTTTCATGAAATAAATATGTTTTTAAAAAGGGTGTGAAGGAGAGAAAAAAATGGCTACCAAACAGAAGAGGTGTATTGTTCAAATATGTATGACCTTTGATAGGATTTTTCACACTGAGACAAATATTTGCCAGGGCAAACGGGCTGGAGAAGGCAGAAGTGAAAATAGCACAGTCAACTGCCGTAGTGTAAGGATATCAGAGAGGCCAGGTTTGTAAAGAAAGCCAATACCTTTCATTAGGCCACATGCTATAATAGGAATAAGTGAGCAAGCATTAACTTAAAATAAGAAATCTTATGCTTATGTAATGTGGGATACTTTGTTTAACTCAGAGTGAATAAAATCCTCTAGTTTCTGTTAGTTAATCCCATTTCTCCAGTCCTTAGGTTTAGCCTAAAAGATAAATTTATTTCTCTGTTGTCATCTTGAATCACCTCATGAAAAAGCATCACCTCTTTTTTGCTTACTTCAAGGCTTGGGGTTGGGTGTTTTTTGCATTTTTGTCTTTTTTTTTTTTTAATAGCTAAAAAATAGTCATCCCACAATATAATGGACACAAAGGACCTTAGGTATTATTTGGTTTGTGTACACATTCCACCATTTAAACAAGCGAGGGAGGAAGGCAGTTAATGCTGGCAGTTAACGTAATCACCAGGTGTTCTGCAATTGTGAAGAGAGACGTAATTCTCTCCAGTTTCAAAGTTCTCTATAGTCTTTCTTTCTTTGTTTCTCTCCCAGCACCACCTTTAATAACAGATTAGAACATAATTCTGAGATTGCATTAATTACATTTAGTGACACTGAAAACTTGGTGTTACCATAGCCAAAATTTTATCTTTGAAAAGAATATCTGAGCTTATGAATATTTTTCCCAGGAAAATATAGAGTGCTCTTCGACACACTTTTTCACTTTCAGTATTTATACAACATCTGACTCAAAAATAAGATGTTCTGAGTTGGACTCTAGGCTGTACTGGGCTGGAGAAAGCTTTTTATATGAAGAGTCCTGAACCCTCCATATAAATTTATATAAATAAATATAAAACAGTAGAGAACTTCAGACAACAGTTAATGAGGCAATTAACTCAGTCAGAAAGGAAAAGTAGGCATTTCAAATGCCTGCCAATTGCAGAACTATTGCTGAGCTCTCAATTCTGAGAACTAAACTCAGAATTGGTCTGATTTAGACTACGCTTTCATTAACCCGCACTAGAACCCTTACTCTTTAACAATCTAATTTGAGTTTCTAAGTATAAGTGGCATGCAAAATTACTCATGGTCAGTATCCTTCATGCAGCTTTTCTCTTACTGTAAGAATCTTTTGAACTGTCCCCAGTAATCAAATTGGAACCGTCTTTATTATGAGATGCAATGGTGTGGCTATCCAGGCCCTCATATATTGCAATGACTTGGTCTTGTTGGTTGCCTTTTTAGTCGTTTCTAATCCTGGCAGAGTCTTTAATTAGTGGTTTCATGATCACCAACAGGAAGTGTTTCTTAATAGCTTTATGAATTATATCTTCTTCTGAAAACTACTTTGGCTGTAGTAGTCCATATATTTAACTACATGATATGGCATGCTAACTTAACCATATACCCTCCCAGAAGCAGAAGAATATATAGTTTAGTTTGTGACCCAGGTGCTGGAGAACTCAGTTCAACTAATAATTAATTACAGACATTCCGGGTGAACTTTCAGAAGTCTTCCTCTCTCCTCTCTTTTTTGCAAATAATTTACTTCCTTTTAAAGAAATGCATGAATAATTTCAGTAACACTACTTTGTTGTTTGAATATAGAGGAAGCTAAACATACAAGTATCACAGACAGTCAAATGGACAGGCGGGATTTGGGATACTAGACTGAAACAAACATTTCCAGTCAAGTGATCCACCCAGTGACACATGGAAGGCCCTTGGCCCTTTAAATAAAAACCATTCATGGCACAAGAAATCTCAGTTCTGAACCTTTTTATCAGATGATCCCTGCCTGACATGGCTGTGGACATAGTATTCAACTTTCTGTCCACATATTCAACTTTCTGTCCCATATTATCATAATAAAAATAAATAATAATTAATAGAGGGAAAAGCCTTGCCTCCTTCCAAACACTATTTTTTGGCATTCAGATCTACTTAATTTTTGTAGAAAGCAAAAACTTGTAAACTGTAGATATGTTAATTTCCAGTAGTATAAAAATTTAATTTCTAAATTTTCATTTATAATTTTAATGTATATTTTTCTATACAATCTAATTTGTTTTCACTCAGGTTTTTCAAATGTTTCCATGCTCAAATTTTATTAATTGATTCACTGTAATTCTTAACTCTGCATTTCTTTATTATGCAAAAGATCTGCACGACATACACTATGAATCTATGACTATAGCCTCTCAAATCACTCATTGCAAGCAATATTAATCCCAAAGAAACACTGGTCTTGGATGTTTTTTTGCTTTATTATTTTCCCAAGAATCAAAATGATTCCTTCAGACTACTTTCTAGATCCCTTTCACAACTTCAGCAGCACAGCATGCAAACTCAGATCTATTCTCTGGACTAATCCTGACCTGCCATTCACATCTAGGGGTGGAAAGCAGATACCTGCTAGTTGAGAATTTGTGAGACCTGCTTTTAACACATAGATTTAATTGATAACTTTGAAGTTAGAGAGTCATAAACAGTGTAATGTATGTACTAGATTTACTGGCCAATTGCATGGGATGCTCTATGAACAGTGGAATGTTCAATACACAATTTACGGAACTTGAATAATAGATAGGACGGGCATGGAGGAGAAGTAAGAGAGTTAGAGAAATTTGCTATTAGAAAAAAATAAGAACAGAGGTAAAGGATTAAAGAATCTAGAATAAGCAAAAGGAATAATGACAGAAATTGTTGGAGACAAAATTGGAATAGATAAGAGCAAAAGAAAGAAGAGTAGAAATTGAGTGGCACTAAACACTTAGGAAACAGGGGAGGCAAGAGGAAACAGAAGAGGAGACAGAGGAAAAAGATAGGAAGGATAAACAAATAAGGCTCAGATGTTAATAATGAAAGAAAACAGAAAACATTTAATAGGCTGAAAGAGGCCAGTGGTTGGACACTTAATCATTCAGTTGGAAGAAGCCAATAAACCATAGCCATCTCAGAAAATCTAGATGCTATCCAGAATATTTGAGATAGCAAATTAATGTCATGTAATTCTTGACACAAACCATACAGCTTCCTTGCAAAGTGGAGGAACTGAAAAGTTGTGGTTTGATGGGAGTTAAAAAGTAGGGCTGGAATAAATATTTGTTACGTGTCAATAACAGTACAGTCAGTACTGGAAGAATATCTAATTTGATCATCATAATACTGCTAGCCTTTAGCAATATCTTGAATTACTTTGAAAGACTTATTCATAAGTAAGGCTCCCAAGGATCATCTGTTTCTTACCCTAACTGTCCAATACATCATTAGTTTCTTTAGATTTGAACACCTCTACAGGTTTAGTGTAAAAAGAGTTTTTAGCTCCAATTAGTGGCTAAATGTAAACTATATTGTATGCTTTTGAGAATGTAAAATGCTGCGTGGTCTCAAAGCTCATAAAAGTATAATTCTGCTGTTCTCTCATGCATTCTGTCTGAACACTTCCACTTTCGTGGCAAAATTTCAGAAGTCAAAGCACTTGATGACTTGAAAAATATTAGAAAACAATGTCTTAACATATATTGAAATATCCTACTAGTGCCATTTTAAACAGGTTGCTTCTCAAAAAGCAGGAATAAATCAGGCTTGTATCCCCTGGTTCTCCTCAGCACAGGAGAATTTACATCAGAACCATCTTGAATATTTTCCTTAAGTTTACCAGTCACCTTAGTTACTTCAGGCTCTTTTGACTCTTAAGTGCTTTCAGTGTATCTTGTCTTTATATACACCAGAGAGGGGAAAAAAGACATTCCCAGACAGAAAAAGTATAATTTGGTCCTGTATGGTAACATAAATAGTATGGAATTTGTATGGTGATATATGCTGAGGATGGACTTACAGACTTTCATCATTACGTATATATATATGCATATACATATATATATATATATATATATATATATATATATAAACACAAACCTGCTTGTATAAGTCAGGAAAGCCACAATATGGAGCATCTTCAGAGG
>JAOXNO010000041.1:60410133-60526061 GCA_028565335.1 Limnodromus scolopaceus | reverse complement strand
TATGCTGAGGATGGACTTACAGACTTTCATCATTACGTATATATATATGCATATACATATATATATATATATATATAAACACAAACCTGCTTGTATAAGTCAGGAAAGCCACAATATGGAGCATCTTCAGAGGTCTAAATGGATGAACCTCTTCAAGTCTTTAATAGGTAATCATGGAGTTAAGTAAAAACAAACGTGTCCTAACTCACCAATAAAATGGGAACCCAAACAGCTATTCGGTATTGCATTGGAAGCTCTCTGCGTTCTGTGCTTTCTCATCATTAAATTTAAGGCATTTCTGCTTGTCCATGTTCAGAGCTTCTAGATACTGCAGAACTAACTATTATCAAGTTATTTTGGGATTCATATGGCATTTTCAGGAGATATTTAATATATTATGTGTCAAAATTAAAAACAAATACCACAACAAAACAAATATTTGTTTTTATCCCTTCATGTTTTAAATCTTTGAATGACATAAAACTGGAATGAAATAAAATGAAAACAAACCTCTGCCTACAACCAAATAAACAAAAACTGAGAGTTAAAAAATGGAACACTTGTACATTAAACTAGCTATTGTTCTGCTAGTATTTTTGGTGAGCAATCAAGGTGAGTTAATTAAGCCTCTTCAAAACATAGTTTTACTTTCGTTTTCATTTACTCTTATTTACTCTTCAATACTATAAAAATACACACATATACACAGTTTGAAGACACTTCCTCTCTCAAATAAAAATATAAATTAAATTGGATTATTTTTCAACAGTTGTAGTATTTCTCTTACCAGGCAAAAGCAAAGAATGAGCGATCAAACTCTCTGCCTCAACACACCAGTTTCAGTGTAACGCATACAGACTTTGAAAATCTAGTACATATGGTTAGTTAGAATACTTTCATTTCCAGCTTCTCACAGACTTTGTTTTCTCTCTAAAACAGTAATTTTATGTTTCCAGTCAAATCACCCAAGAGCATTACTTGATTGCAGCTGCTATTCCAGTATTAAATGCTTGTGATGCTAAAAGTGGGCATGTTTGTGTAAATACTCTTGAAAAGTGAGAAAACTGCAGATAAATGAAAGCAGCTGAATGATAACAGCAGGGATAGAAGAAGAAAAAGCCATTAGTGAATTCATTAATTTTTACCTTTGGCATTCAGTGCTTCTGATTAATGGCTTTCCTGTAAGCTGCTATTTTCCTCTCAGATATTAACATGCAAAATATGTGGCATATAAGAATAAAGTGTTATTACTATTTATGTGTATCCAAAATCCCTAAGATATGAGGGATTAGGTCAAAATGCAGACAAATAAAGTAGTTAATTTTTTTGCACACATTTCATCTTACAAAGAAGAACAGCTCCATAGCACACTTGCATCTATAGTTTAAATATTAATGTAGAAACAAGAATGTCTTGTTTCACCTGTATGTATTTCATGAGCTAAAAATCATAGATGGCAAGTTCTGCCACAGCCCATGGTGTGCTGGGGAAAAACAACCTGTAAAAAATCACAGAAGTCTACAGCAGGAGGGAGATGTACTGTATCCAGTTCTGGCCGTTCTGGGCTCCTCAGTACGAGAGAGCCATAGACATACTGGAGAGAGTCCAACAAAGGGCCACGAATATTATTTTTAAGGGACTGGAATATCTTGCATATGAGGAAAGGCCGAGAGAGCTGGGACTGCCTGTCCTAGGAAAGAGAAGGCTCAGGGGGAGCTTATAAGTGTATAGAAATAGTTGAAGGAAGGATGCAAAGAGGATGGAGCCAGGCTCTTTTCAGTGATTCCCAGTGACAGGACTAGAGGCAATCGACAGGAGGTGCCATCTCAACACCACGGATAACTTATTTTGCTGAGGGTGACTGAGCATGGGCACAGGTTGCCCAAGGAGGCTGTGGAGTCTCCATCCTTGGAGATATCCAAAAGCCATCTGGACGTGTCCTGGGTAACCTCCTCTAGATGACCCTGCTTGTGCAGGGGGAATGGACCAGGTGACCTCCAGAGCTCCCTTCTGACCTCAAACATTCTCTAAGACAGAACCTGCCTTAGCTCACCAAACACAGATGCTCAGGTGGAAATTTGGATAAAATTTCTCGTACAAAGTGTAGTTCTTGCTTCTGTACTGAAAAGGTGTAAATCTTCCCCACTATACATTTGCTTGGCCAGATTTTACGTTCAAAGCTGCTGTTTTCCATTATGGATAACTAAGAGGTCGCCAGCCTCGTTGTTCTTCTTTCATCTACAACTTCTTGTCAAAACTTTCCTCCTATTTGTTTCCTGTATGTGCACTCTCTACCTTCTTATTCTTTTTCAGATCTGATTTTTTTTCATTGAAAATTTTGAAGGACATAATCTTGTCCCATTATTTTGTTCTCCTATGACCTATCATTGCCTTCTGCATTTCTGAGGTTGAAATTTCTGATCAGTTTCTGACGTAATCTTCTTACTGTTTATACTTCAATATTTTTATTCTCTTATCATAAGGAACCTAACACTGCCATAATCCATTCTCTCCTGATATTCCTCACATTCATACTATTAAAAGTCATTATCTGAAATGCACATCCCTTTTTATTCTAGACCCTCTCCTCTTTTTTCATGAGATACAGGGCATTGAAAAATATTGCTCCAGTCTACAATAATCTTTTTTCGACTAATTCTCAGTATCAGTATTCCATTTTCATCCTCCTCCCTCTGCTGATTGATTTTAGTCATTAAATTCTTCCTCAAAATCTTGTATTCAGCCACTCTGAATTCTGCAGCTAAAATGACCAAATCCTTCCAGCCTGACTAGAGAGTGAAATCTCTTCTCACATCTCTAGATCAACAGCAAGAGTCCTTAACCTATTCTGTCATTCTTCCCTAACATTGCAATTTTCTTTATCTTTTCTCAAATGCGTACAAAAATACTAGCTTTTCTTTTTTTTTTGGTAGCTTACTTAACTTCCCTATATATAAAGTATTAATATTAATCAATACTTTAAACTGCTTAAAGACCTTGTTTCCTCACTCTGAGGCTACTTCTCCCTTTCTTCCTTACCCTTCTCCACTAGACCAAAATGAAAAATTTTGTTTGCATTCTTGACAGCTTTTGCTGTATCGATGTAATAACTAAAGGAAGACTACAAACAAGGATAAAGAATTTTTATAAAAATAACCTGCAACATGCCTATAGCATAGCATACCATACCACAGAATGTCAAATACAGGCCTACAAACCTGTCTATTCCTGAAATGGTTGCTTACACTTAGAATGCCAATACAGTAATGTAATACAGTAGCAGAGAGGACTCTAACGACTTCAGTGTTCTCTACTCTCTAATGCACTGAAAAATAGTCTTTTTTTTTTAATTCTGAGATTATTAATCTGAAAGTAAGATATTCAGAGCTAGGATAGTTAAAAAAAACAAACAACAAAATTTGTAAATTATGTATGATGTTAAGCACTTAAGGATACAAGTATTTTTTTCTATAAAGCAAACCACATATCAGTGTAGATAAATCTAGTTACCAGCAGCATTTTCCTTGAAGATTAGTTAATCATTAAGCATATACATTAAAGGAATACCTTCACCTAATAGATCCTTCTCAGAATTATGTATTTTTTAATATAAAATTACCTCAATCTAAAGTTAGGATAATGCATTTTTTTTACCATTTATGCTAAGAAATTACAGAAAAGTTTGCAAATAGTGGCAAAAAGGGAAATAAGATGACTAATAGCCCATGCACTTTTCTATCCAACTTCAGTAAATACTTTCTCTTTTCAGCATGCCTGGAACTTAACAGAAATATAGGCAGGGTATAGAGAATGTCACATGGCAGATACTAATTGTTACGATTAAGGTCTAACAAGCATGCTTCCCTGCTGTTCTGAGAATGTCTCTGACTTTTGATCCTGACATCTGTGTCTTACAAGAATTTCACTCGGCTCTGACATTCCTTCTGATGTTGATCCAGGAATTAATGGATTGTGAAAAAGCTGGCAGGATATCATTTAAAAAATAGAATTCTTGGTGTACAACTGATGAAAAGGTATCAGAATTCACATACTTTGTGTCTGATACCAATACACTGTGTCTATATGCACGCATTTGGTATGAAGCTGTATCTCAAAACAGAGGACAGAAAATAAGATTTAGAAGGAAGCAAGTGCTTCATGTTATACTCATTTACAGAACTGCTATTGTACATCTTTAGCATGTTACAAGGTGCAACTTAGCAATGCTTTAGACAAATCTTGTGTAATGGAGATTAAATTGCTAAATATCCCTACCAGCAAAATATATTATGATTAATTCTGAAACAGTTTAAAACTTTCATAAGAACTCTTTCAGAGAACATCATTAAAGAAATCAATATAAATTATGAAAGAAGTTTCAGCAGTCAGCCGTAAGCATGCTTACAGTGTGACATATGCTGTGTGGTCACCACCATACCATTGCAGTTTGGACATGTATTTTAGCTGTTTTGTGCTACAGTGGTTTCAGGTTTAAAGGACCTATGAAGAAAAAAAAAGCCATAAACTTTATAACATTTTATACCAAAAATTAAAATGAGATCCTTTTTCTAGCTGTGTTTAAGATGGAAGAATTACATACAGAATTGAAATTTTACACATCAGAGAATATTGCCTTGTATTTCATGGTTCTGGATAATTACTAGATGCCAGTGGATAACTTAAACATAGCTTAGAGTCACTGACATTAATGTGTGACAGGCAGCATTACAAAACATATTTAGTAATTTTAAATGCAAAAGTAGAATGATATTTGGAAAAAAAAGAAACAACTATAAAAATAAAATTCAGGATTATCACAACAGCAAAGAAGTAGTGCCCACTTTAAAATAAAGCCAGAAATGTTTTTTAGTATGAACTAAAAAGAAATGGAAGTAAGGATTCAACAAGTTAAAAAGAAACTAAATTAAAATATCAGTTACAACTAGTTAAGAAAAATCAAGACTATATAGTTTAACCATCTCCTCAAGCAAGTCAACTAAATTTCAAATCAAACCCTGACATCATTATTTATTCAGTTACATTTCTGGCATTTGCAACTATATTTCAGTGGTTTAGATGTTTCAACAAAATTTCTCAATGCTCAAAGGCATAGGACATTTTGACACAAGTCCAGACCCAAATATTATCTATAAACAAATAGCATTAATAAAATTAACAGTACAGACTACCTAGAGTTATTTAGGCACTAATGCCCAATATGTAAACATTGGAAGTACTTGTTTTAGGAGGCATGTAATTATTCAAAATAAGTAAGATATAACCAGAGTCAATTTATGAGAAACGAGTTTATATCTCAGATACTAGAAATCAATATGTGAAAAACACTTAGTGGCTTGCAAATTGCGTGCCTCTTACCAGCATTTATTACAACTCCGCGGTTGTTCAGCTGCATAGAATTTACAAAATTCTAACAAGAATACCAGAATTCTATCAACATAAATAAACATCTCAAACATTTACAACATTGATAGTACATCTAAGGAATCCATCAACGTTTTGTTTAAACTATATTATTAAAGACACCATGTGATTACTGTTTTGTTTTAAGGGACACATACATGACCTTAAGCCCTAATATTTTTATTATTTATGTTCAATACTATTTAAATCTACTGTTGTATTTTTCCTTAAAAGTTCTAGAATTCATTTAACAAATAGAAGAGTAAAAACCACACAGATGAGGAAATTAAACAATGTAGAGGCAAAAAAGTAAAGTGAATAGTTAAAGAGAAAAGGCTGGATCACATTTAATACGGGGAAAAACAAAAGGCGAAGCATGTAAAATCTGAAAAAGTAAGGTAGGGGTGTGAAAGTGTGATGTGTGACAGGTGGGGTAAAATGAGACAGTTGGGAGGAAAGAAATAAAAATGAAGAGCACAAATTAGACAAGACATTCATTTTAAGCCCTTAACAGGCTGGATCTCATCGTTGTCATCAGACAGGAAATGTCAGAGCTGGCACATTTGGATTTTTTATGCTTTTTACTTGTTTTAAAAAAAGTCTGTGTCTTACAATACATAAAAAGTCTATTTGCTTTAAAGAAAAACACATCACAATTTGTTCCCCTTTTTTCTCCTACTCAGTCTTTAGCAAACTTCAGTTCTATTATATTGGAAACTACAATAATTATAAGGTTTAATACTTCCATTATATTTTGAGTTATTTTATTTAATACCTGCATAGGAGCTGAATCCTTTAAAAATAGCTAAACTTTGCACTTATAACTCCAGGTGAATTTCTGGAGGAGGTGAGTATTGCATAAGACAACATGTAGTAAGTGCTATCTCACAAATACAAACAAGACCTCATTGCATAGTTCAGAATTTTCTTAGATACTCTTTCCAAAACAGATGAAAAAGTTTATGTCAAAAAAAATCATCCTTTTAAATTTATTTTCCAATTAATGGAAAGTACTTGAAGGTACATAGTTTTTTAATATAGGTTTTGTTAAATTTCTGGAAAGGATATTTGGGACCTGAAAATAATGACAATATATATAATGTGTTACCAATCTTCTCTCAATATTACCATTTTGTTAGTCTGTGTTGTTGTGTCAAATAAAAAAAAATAAATCCATGTCTACCGGAACATGGCAGGAAAGGCCAGTGCAGTAATTACAATGCACATGCCCATCATTTGTTACTGTATTTCTTCTACATAATCTCAAGGTTAAATTCAAATGAAGAAGAATGTTGCCAGCAGGAAAGTGCATATAGTAACTGTAATTCTTATTCAGCACTTTTAGAATATGGTCTCTCTTTTTTTCCTATTTTTAAGTGAAGTGATCTTTTGAACTTTTTATTTAAAAATTATTATCTCAGAGTTATATATAAAACCAAAGTATTTCTACACTGAGAGAATGGACTTGTACCTCCTGTACAGTTTAAACATTTATACTCTATATAAGGCATCCTATTGTCTCAACTCTTCCATCAATTTTATCCATAAATTAAAAAATAAGCAACAGAGTCTAGTATATTTAGAAAAGATAAGAAAAAATCAACTGGGGAAAATGTACATTTTCTTATAATTTATAATTCTCATTACCATCTTTATATGCTCTTACTTAAAGCCAAATGGATGGAAAGTGAAAGCAAAGATTTTGGATTTTACACATGAAGGTAAATGGTGAGCAAGCCAGGGAAGGATCAGATAGTGGATTTAGAATAGATTCAATGTGTCAAACTAACGGTACACCTACACTTATTTCCAACCGTGAATGGATATTTAAGAAAAAAATAATCAAACACATCAGGTACAGAGTGATGCCATCCAATCTCTGATAGACAGGGATTTCCAAATCCGTGGGTTGAATTCAGACCATCAAGTTTAAAAACCACCAGTAGACCTATCCACCATGAATATTTCTAATTTCTGTTCTCTTCTACTTGTAGTTTAAATACATGTGTGATCAATAACAGGTCTTTACTTTGGACCATTTCCACACTCTATGAGAAAATCTAGCAAATAAAGATTCAACAAGCTTATCAAGCTTCAGCCTACTTCCATAAAAGAACTGATGCCATCATTCTGCAAATCTTTCCATGTCTGCTTATCTAGAGAGGTTCTAAAAATTGCTAGGAAATTATTAAACTTGTCAGTTTAATAAGTTATTAAACTTGTCTTGGAAGCACACCCGGTTAACGGTTTGTATTCACAGAAAAAGTAATGTAAATAAGCCAGTCTATTATACTTTGAACATTTCACTCTTATATTACAACAAAAAAGGAAACAGAATTTAAATAAAGAAAATACTGAGCCCTCTGCAGTACTATACTTCTGGATTATACAATTTCTATAGATACACGTGTTATCTCACTTTGCTTTTCTCTGAAGAATGTGTTATACTAGATTTCAAATCTTAAGCTATTATATACTCCATTCTGTTGTATCTCAACAAGTTTCCATTTTTATTTAACTCCCTTCAGATTACACAAGGTAGACGTGTACTATTATTCTCATTTAGCAGGAAAAGTACTATGGCTTGCCTGAGGTGAAAAAGGAAGCTCGTGACATAACAAATCAACTAGTTCCACTCAATTTTCCCAAATCATAAGCTGAAGGACTTAGCACTAATATGTATTCTGGGCCACCTTCATTTAAAATTCTTTAAATAGTATAACCATTGTGATATTTTAATTATACCCTTCGCTACAGTCATCCTCTTCTTTCCTCCCTATACCTTCCTCACCTTGCCTTGCACACAGGATCCATTCACAACTCAGTAGTACCTTCAGCAGCCAGAAAAAGGTGTTCAAGAATTGTCACAATCAGAAATGCAAGAATTTATGTACTCTATCCACTACTCCCTGCTGCCATCTTTTTTCTCCTTGTTCACAGAAAATTAACTGGCAAAGTGCTGTTCTCTGTAGGGTCTAGTTCTCCATCTTGCAAGTGTCTAGCCTGAGGAGGGCTGGAGGATCTGCTGTATTCTGGCTGATTGATGCACAAATAAGGTTATTTTTACAGGTGCAATTTACAGACCAGCTATCTCTTAGTCTACAAAATTACATGTTAAAAGGTGTTATATAGCCTCTTTCTTAAGATGTCAAATAACAAAACCACCAAGGAATTCCAGTACTTAGGTAAAAGAAGCTATGTATTTTAGAAAGATATCAAAACTAAATGAATTTTTTTGACTGATAAATGAAGATCATATTTTGATAAGTTTTCTCAAAGGTTAATTGTCTGTGTAGTTAAAAATGTGTTCTTATTTTCCATTTGACTTTATCTGGCCTCATCATGTCTTTTTATGTCTTCACCTGTGAGATACTTTATCTTTGAAATCATTCAGGTATTCTTGATTGACTTTTTTTTTTTAATGGTGTACTGGCTTAAAATCTCCAGGCATTTTTGAAAACAAACAGACAAACAAAAAAAACCCAACCAAACAAAACCACCAAACTGAGGGAAGAACTGGAGAACAGGACTTTAGAACTGCTGAATATAGATAAAAAGCAACAGACTTTGAAGACTTTCAGCATATCTACAAATCAAGTTTAAGAAATTGAGAATGTTGACACCATAAAGTATATTTGAAACATCTAGAAATGCCATAACCAAAGGACTGTCAACTGAGAAATAGTAGGTACAAGACTTAGACTCTTGTTGTCGGAGCAAATGCTCGGGTTCATGAGCCTCATATTAACTGAAAACTTGGAAATCCTTGCATCTGGGCCAGACAGTAAAACTGTGGAAGAATCATATCTAATCACATTAAGAAAAATAAAATTTTCTGTTTCAAGTCCAGCTCTAAAATGCCTTCAGATTTTAGTATATTATCTGGAGTCATTGCACGAGATCCTTGCAAATGAAGAAGTCAGACCTACAGTATAAATGGCTGGGATGCCTGTGATGGGCCAGCTCTTGTCCAAGCAATTGCTTTTCTTTATTTGTAAGAGGCTGGAGTATACTTAAAATGCAAGGTTGCTCCTACCAGCTCTTTGACTAATACTAACTCCTTGTTTTGCCTACTGTGGAGTGACAGTCCAAGAAGCACATGGAGGATATGCTCCAAAAATGAGGGACTGTGATCATTACTGTTTCTTGAGCTGTTCACTCAGCATGGCATGACCAAAAATATAAACACATTTTCACATACATCTTGTGTCTCTTCTGGTATCTCTAACATTATTTCTACATGACCCAGAGAAACAGGGTCTTGCTGTAACTACCTGGTAAGGGTGACCTGTAGCTAGGTCATTTATTGTCTACTCTGTGCGTAGCCTTGTGTGCTCTAAGTGGGGAAGAAGAATAGATAAAGTGCAGGCAGTTCTAAAACCCATGGTGCAAGGATCCCTAGGGAACCACTGCCAGCTGGCATAGGTTAAAGCAACGCAGAGGCCTGGGGCTACGCGGAAAATCAAAGAGCTATAACCATCTCCCTGACAGCCCCACAGTGTAAACTAGGTACACAGGAAAATCCAGGTCTTTGTGTACATGAGGGAGAAGATCAGTGTTTATTTATCTCATTTTCTGAAATACATTGAACAAGGTAAAAGCCATACTAAAAGGGGAAAATGGTATAATATTTAGATATTTGACTGAGATCTATGAGATAATCTGATGCTTGCAAAAGAAAAAAAAAAAAGAAGCTGGGATAGTCTCTCAAAGCCTTGTTTCTCAGCAGATTTGTATGATTCGGAGAATCTAGTGTATTGAATGATCCCTAGCCAGGCACACATTAACGATGTACTTTGCCTGGAGACAGAATGGAGTAGAGCTTTACCACCTTTTTTTATCCAGCATTTATTGCATTCATGGAGAGCGTAAATGCACAGCACTTTATAATTAATACTACTAGGCCTTGAATTAGCAAGAAGATGAGGATCTGAACTTCCCATAGCATCTTATGAAAACAATGCATATGATTAGATCTGGAGACTTGCAGAAGATGCTAAGTGTCCTTTCCCAGGCGTTCAGAGTGGAAGCCAAGATACAGATTGTGAAGTTAAACCAGGACAAGAAACATCGACCAGCCTTCACTGGATATGGTCATTAAGTTGAAGGATCAGCTGTTACCATGCCATGTTCCTGAATAACAGTGTTACTACCTTCCAGTGTGTCTCCTTGTCAGATGTTTACTGCACCAGTAAAAAAAACCTCATTCTCTCTGACTCTTCTACTCAGCCTTATTTGTAGGACTGTCATTTATAAATGGCTTTGATTCCTCTATACCATTCCATCATTCAGTTGGTGTGTTAAGACCGAGGACATGCAAGATGTGTCATGTTCAGGAGTGTCCCCAGCCCTTCTTAGTTATTGTTGGTTAATGATGAGAAATACAGAACATGAGTACCTGTATTCTTAGCTGTGGCTGAGGAGCTTTTAACAGAGCTTTAAGGAATACGGAAGGCGCATGCAATGTTCCTCCTCTTGAGGTGGCCGGTTCTGCCGGTTTGCTCAGTTACATTAGTGCACTGTGATGGCAATTCTTTACTTTTCCATCTATAGACGGCTGCAGCGTCATCATGACTACCAAACAGAACACGCTCTCTGCCTCCCGTAGCTACCTCTGGTTACTCTGAGTTTTACAAGTAGCACTTAAGTACAACCAGAATTTAACTTCTAAGAGCAAAATATTTTTCACTGAAAAATACTGAAAATGAAACTGAATTCATACATTTGAATTATTTTTAGAACTGAGAAGAAAAACACTAAAGGACCTTTATAAAAATTGCTGTCAAATGTAGTTAGAATGTGCTTAAGAAAAAATGCATATATAAATAAAGTATGACAAGTATTATAAAAATCCATTGTCATTCTTATTAACTTCAAAAGATCACAATTTGGAAACAAATTTAAGATTTAAAAATTACTTACACTAATGAATAACACAGTACATACTAATGAGATTATTGGAGTGACCATGTCATTGAAGAGTTAATGGCTCTAGTTATGGTAGAAATTTAAATATCATGGGGAGACACCTCCTGACCCAGCCATCACTGAGAATTATGCAGATTCAAATGGGAGCCACACAGGCTTTGATTTCCCCCAAGGATTGATGAACAAGTACAAAATAATAGAAAGTGACAGGAAGCAGATGACTGAGGTCTAATTTAATGTCATTCTAAAAGACAATATACCTTAAATTGGCCTTAGGAAAATTATGGGTTACAAACAAGAGAACAGAAACATGCACTTTTTCATTTTAGTTCACTAATTTAAAAAGTAATCCTTTGAACAAATGAACAGTGAAACAATTGTCATTTGGCAATGAAAAATTGCCAAACTTAAGTAGGCGTACTTTGTTTGCATAATTTGCAATTTATTGGAAAAGGCTGTAATCTTAAGAGGGAAACCCTATTAAACAAAATAATGAAATGATCTGAAGGATCTTATGCAAATATTAATTTGAGTCTGTTATGAAGACAAAGAATTAATAGTTCTTAAACAGTATGATAAAATGCAGTGAGGATATGCTCGGGAAAAGTTTGTCATTTTAGAAAAGAATTAGCTACATATGCACTAATCTAGAAAAAAAAATCTATGCTGAAAAGATTTTTCTAAGAATAGAGCTGGAACATTTTAATACTTCTAATTAGTAAGGATCAGAAATGGCCTTCTACATGCCAAAGTTAAACATAAGCCATACTTTAATCCAAGTCTCCCAGATTTCAGTAGATGCTTCAGAAATTACACTATTTATCCTGCATAATTTTTTTTTCAGTTCTTTATCAATGCATAGAGGTATCCCAAGTCAGGTGCTTTCTCAATAATCGTCTTAAATTCACCAGTGATTTTTTTCTCAGGTAGTATTTAAACTTAGGAAATGACTTTCAATAAACAATCATTCAAAATAGATTTCTACAGCATCAAATTAAAAATCTAACAGTCAGATACAAGGGTTTGGAAAGGCTCAGTGTAATACATTACAGCATTGTGAGAAAAGATAGGATTTTCTCTAAAAATTTGAGCCTTCTTAATTCATTTTTAAAAAGCAGCAAATAGCTGCTTTTAAAGCATGTACAAACATTGGATCTCACAAGGAAATAGCACAGACTCCCTATCATGATTAACACAGGAAAAATAAAATGCATTGCGCAAGTACTCCATCTGCAACTCAATCACATGGTAGACCTGGAGGCATCTCAACAGTGGTAACAGAACTGCCTCGGGAATCTACAGAGCAGCCAGATGCCAGCCCTGGACAAACATGTAATATTGCATGATATCTGCATCCTATGATGGCATTCAAATAGAAGCCATAAGACCAGTCCAATGTTTAGGGCTGAACAGAAGCCTGACACTTACATATATTTTCATGAAGTGTAGTGTGATTTTTCCTGTAAGGATAAATTAAAGAATGCTGATAAAAAGTGTGTACCTCAAAGGGTTTTCTGAGAAAGAACTATGTATAAACCCATCCAGGCATAAAATATATATTGTAAAATTCAACTATATTATGTTAACAGTAAACCAAATGGGGAAAATAAATGAGTGACCATACCAAAGAGTTTGCATTTTTTAAACTGTATGTGAAAAGAAGTTTTAAGCAAATTTCTCCTTTTAGAACAATACTGCACATATTTTACAAAGTAAGTGCAGCAATAATATGTGTCTGTAAGATGAACAGCAGTAATTATTTCCCAAAAATCTATGTTTTCTAGAAGTTGTGAATTTGCTTTTTTAAAATCAATTAAGGCTCGAATCATCATTATTTACCCCTTTCCTTAAAAGATGGCAGGTTTTCTACAAACAAAAACTCAGGTAATTTAGAAACAATGTAAATGCCCTTGCCATTGGAAAATAGTTCCTTGATTGTTATATTTCCTGACATCAGGTTGCTTTCCTGTATGTAATGTCCATTGTTCAGTGACATTTGCGGTAATCTTCAAAACTAAATTTTAGTTTACATGACATAAGAAACACAAAATTTTATTTAAAGAAAACACAGAGAAAGAGGGGGAGGGGAGAGAAAATATGATACTAAATGTAATAACATATGTTAGGCAAATAGTCTAATAAATCTGAAGAAGTTAAGACTTCAACATACAGCTTTTACAGACTTTTTTACACTGAAGGTTTTCATGGCATCTAATTTATTGTATATAGTCCAAAGCCTCCACCTGGATGAAGTGTTGACTACAACAAAACAGATCTCCCCAAGGTGCAAGCAGCAGAGTACCTGATGACAACCTTGATCATATGACAATATTTCTCACAAAGGAGTTACCTGAGAGAAGGGAGTTTTTTTAAATGGCATCTTCCTAACCAGCGCATTAGGCTTGAGAATCTCCCTTGCAATTTGTGGTGGAACTTCCTAGTTGGAGTCTATTTCCACTCACAACCAAAGCCCAGACAAACCTACTCTCAATTTGAAACAGTTTCCTAACTGTCTTTAACCATGTGCCCAGTTCTGCATACCAGATTTATCAGGAAAATAGTACTTATTTGTATAACAAACATTTTAAGTCTAATGTAACACCTATTTTAGATAAGATTAGAACTTCAAAATTAACTTCAATAACCAATGAGAAAACAGAGCACCCGATATCTAGTGTAATTTCCAAAAAAGAACCTATGTGTTTTAAGGTTTGGTAAAAAGTGGTATCAATACTACAACTACTGCTTTCTGTGTTTTCCATAAAGTTGCAGAGATTGCCTATTGGTCTAGGATTTAAAAAAAAAAAAAAAAAAAAATGTGGGCACTCATTTCCTTGTTTTGGTGACAAAAGCAGAGAAGGTTTCACATAATCAATATAAGCCTTGTCAGATGTATAGAGCAATTTTCTTGGAGGAAAATTGTACTCTTAAACACTCATGTTCAATGCTAATAAGGTACACAACATACGTTCTCTTGGGAGAATAAATTAATTATAAGCTAACACATTACAATCCAGAATCAATTCAGTTGGTATGACCATTATAATAAGACTGTCCAAATTCATCAATGCTTTCTATAGTGTTAACAAACTGTCTGTCTGTTCATAGACAAATCAGCATCCTATGAATAAGGAAAAGTGTTTAGGTCTTCTATCCCAAAGCCAAAAAAGGGGCAAAAATTGGGAGAGCAGATATCTCCAACTTCCAACACCACGAGTGCAGAAGCAATCTATGAAAATAACTCTGCCCTCTAAACAAGCAGTTAACAAGATATACCTTTCAGTTTTCCACTCTTCTTCTGAGTATATTTAATTTCCTATCAGTTGGAATTTCAAAAAAAGAGAATATTATCATTCCCTCAGTTATAAATTGAGTACCATATGCACAATACATCCATATTTGTCAAGTTAAATTGAACAAAATCATGCCACAAAATAAAACAGAACTATTCCAAAAAGTAAAAAGATAATTTTTGTAAGTAAATTCAGGAGAAAACATGTTTTTATTATTTTCACATTTAGCTTTAATGGGCAGAGGAATTGTAGAAGACATTCATTGGAAAGGTTAAGTAGTTATTGAAAGAACTACTGAAGCCTTGTGTTACTAGAAAAAAGGGCGTGATCTATAAAAATCCCAAAGTGGTTCATACAAAGGGAACAAGCCTAACAACAAATACCTGATGTACTAGCACAGAATGTGAAACCCTGTAGTACAGAGGTAGTAAACACAATGGAAGATTATGACTGGAATACAAGTATCAAAAGATATGAGTTTTTCAGAAAATACAGAAGAATAAAGCAGTAAGGTAACACTGTACATTAATTACAAAATATATGAAAAAAAATCCATGAAACTAGCAAGCACCCTAACAATCCATTAAGTAGTTTGAAATAATGTGCATCTTTTTCTTATGTTCCAGCAAGAACCAAGGCAGATGCAAATAAGGAATACTATCATGGTTAGAGCAATGAAGAGCATCTCATAGAGGAGGAAGAAAGAAGGATTTGGTTTAGTCTAGCAAAAATAAAAGGGGCTGAAAAGAAATATGACTGCTGTTTAAAATTACATAGAAAGGAGGTAAAGAGCAAAGAGGATACAGAGATTTTTCAGATAAATTCTATTAAAAGATGAAGAAATGGATGTTTAAAAGACACAAAAACTTTCAGAATGGAAATTGGAAGAAAGCTTCTAATCATTGGAGCAGGGAAGCTCTCACACAGTCTTATAGCAGAAGTGAGACTAGAAACCCCAATTATTTATTTAGGTGGAATTTGATCTCATAAGGATAGGTGTTATACAATATGGCTCCTTGTTGTACCACAAGACTGACCCTGATATTATAGTCATCTTCAGTTCTATTTTTTTAAAACCTCAATTCAATCTGGACTTTTAATAAGGACTTTTGGCAGATTAGTACAATAGAGATCCTAGTTTTCATATCCTTGCAGTTATTTGGAAGGCTTAAAGTTGCATTTCTCAATTAACAAAAAAGATTTTTTTCAGTTATCTCAGCTATCAGCAATACTGATGGCCTGTTTCCTTGTTTTACAGACTTCATAATTGTATTTTCTGGATCTTGGGAGATACATGATTAACCATAAAGCATTCAACAGACATTTGGTTGTCTACACAAAACTTGTTTCCAGAAATGTCTGTACTATATTCAACCTTTGTGGGGCAAAATCAAGTTACTGAAGGCTTTAACATGTTTGCTGTGAATTATCCGAATTTTTAAAGTTTTAAAAATTAGTCCTTATACTAAGTTCTGTACCTTTTAAAGAGTGAATGGTTACATCAGGTCTTCAAGAATATTTTTTCTTCCATATGTCATTAAAGACTGGGAGAAACAGCTCATGAAATACTTCTTTTTTTCCTAACTTATCCCTTTAATGCATTATAGCTTAACCTATAAACATTTAAACAATATTCAAGTAATAAAAAATATATAAATATTAAATAAATATTTATTAATCCCAACAAGAAGAATGAAATGCTATATTTTCCAGTGTTATATTTAGAAACATAATTTAGCAAATTAGTGATGTACATGCTTAACCAAAGTGACTAATTACACTACTGAATTTAAAGCACTTAGTCTTACCAGTAGAATTCCATTGCTGTACTTAACTGACAACATTTTTAAAACTTCAGTAATTCACAATTGACTGTTATCTTGTCAGTAAATTATTCTTTTGATAAGTACATTTTGACAAGTTTTCAAAAAAATGTGCTGCTTTCAAGCAGCTGGTCAGTACAAGGCTTACTTGGCTTTCTCAGTAAGCTGAGAGGGAGTTAAAAGCAGTGGGAAAAGAATGAGAAGAAACATTATCTTTGTCTGTTGCATTGTTAGTAGAGAGAATTAACATAATATTTTTTTTATTTGCCAGCATATTGACTTACATTGATGATGCTGTACCTAGGTAAAGTTAGTTCTTTTATATCTGGACAACTGTTCCCATATAAAAATATATAGATTACAGTATATTTTCATCTGTGATTTTTCATATTAGAACAAAGAGCACAATGCTATAACAATTACATTTGTAATCCAAACTATGAATAAAACCAGACTTCAAAAATGAACTAACTTCAATCAATATCTAAAATTTTATTTCCATCTAAGCTTTCCAACTGCACTTCCTAGGTGGGTAATGATATGCATTAAAACAGATGTCAAGTACTAGTTCATTGATCTAGTGTAGCTGAATGCATAAAGAATTTACATCCTAAATATAGTTGTCCAAATTGCACATTAATTAAATGTTAAAACAGTCAATGTGAATGTCCATTGTTGTTAGCTTCCCCCTGCATATTTTCCCCCACCCCGAGAATGTATCCATTCTATATATATATGTATATATATATATATATATAAACTAAAATTTTACACAATATAAAAGGTTATACACTTTGAGGACCATTTTTTCCTTCTTCACGTACCATTTCTTCCTTCTACATAGTTTTCTCCCTTCTGACACCAGAGATGCCAGGATCAGTAGCGATAATGGACTGTAAGTAAGCTTTAAGACAAAACTGTGGAGGTATACACATTTTAGGACATAGATGCCCTAGTCAAATGATTTTTAAGAGCTCAGACTGGGAAGCAGGTTAAAATATGGCATGCTTTTGATCTTACTCAATATATCCATATTACTTGTACATGCAGAACACCGGTATTTTGGGCTACCTGGACAAACAAGGGCTGCCAGAATTCTGGTAACTAACAAAATTCACCTTTCCTTCTGGCAGGCAAAACTGGGACACTGACAAACATGATCCTGTGGAAGCGTGACATAGTTGTAACAGACAAACGGTACACAGCCAACCATTCCGCACTAGGAAGAGGAGTATATTTGGGTGTCTCCCAATGGGCACAGCAATATGAAGTTCTTTCACTCTTCTTCTGAAATACTTTGAAAATCACATCATGCTGTGCTAAGAAGAAAGTTTACTTCTGCACCAGTGAATAGTTGGCAACTTTGACCAAGAGGCCAACTCACACCTACAATCAATATATGGATGGGGCTTTGAGCAACCTGGTCTAGTGGGAGGTGTCCCTGCTCAGGGTAGGTGGGTTGGAACTAGATGATCTTTAATGTCCCTTCAATTCTAACCATTCTATGATTCTATAACAATTGCTGTCTTTAAAAGTCCAGGACATGAACAGGGAAAAAAATCCCACTTACCTAGAAATTATGTGAAATCATTTTTTCTACACACGACACGAGAATGTGACAACTTGATAGATAGTCCAGAACTTAGCTCTATGAAACAGCTGTGATGGCTCAGGGAAAAAATTCACAATGAGGAACACCAGCAAGTCATTTCTTTGCTACAATGGTAGAAAAAGATTCACAATAATAGTGAATCAACACTTTAGCTCATGGTACAGGCTGCAACATATTTTTGTCTCACATTGCTACCTGCCTGCTCTCTGAACTGTGAGATCTCTTCAGAAGTCCAACAAGTTAGAATTCTTATTTTGATTGCCTAAACGAGAACATACAAAAAAATACAGGAGTGACAATACAGTAAAGTGAAACTTACAGAAACAGTCAGATAATGAACCTCTCAAGCTACTGAAATAGACAGGAATACTGAAATTTTAAGAGGGTAGCGTGTCTGTGCAGAAGGTCAAGCAGGAGAAAAATGCAGGTTGGTGACTATACTTGAATGGTACCAGGATACAGATGTTTATCACTAATTTGGGGATACAGATCTTTAATTCTGGACAAAAGACTGCAGCTCGTAAATCAGGTCTGAACACAACAGGGATGCAGCACTGAGATGGAACAACTGAACTCTCTAATATTCTGGATGCTCTTAAGAAAACATTTGGTTAAGTCAGCACATCCCAGCAGTCTAGCACTTTACTATTTTCAGAGGGACAAAGTTAAATAAGGTATTGGTCTGTTTTTTAGAGTAAGGGTTATGACAAAAATTGTTAAGGAATAGAAAGGGAAAGATGGATTTTGCATCATTTGCTAGAGAGAAAAGTTTAGAAATAATTTATTTTTATGTCCTTGAAACCTGAAAGTCACCATAAATTGAGAGGACAGTTTTGATTTATATCCCTAATTTATTAAGCCCCCCCAAATTAGTTCAATTTTTAAATTGTAATATTTATTTGGTTATTTTGTTAATATCAAATTTAAGTAATTCATCAAGATTCAAAATGATAAATGCAGCAGACTACTGAAATAGAAAAGGAATGGAAACAAATTTTTAAAATCTTTGGAAAATTGGACAAATTTCAAAGTATGAAAGCGTAGGTTTTTAAATTTTAATAAAATTACTGAATAAGGTACAGAAAACTATATTGTGTGCTATCCAATAAACTAGTGTATGCACTATAATAGATCTGGGAATATAGAATAGATCTGTCTTTTGGGAAATTTTAGGCATTACAGGAATAAATTAAAATTAATTAATAGAAATAAAACCATAACACGAAACAAGCATTTTTGAGGAATGCACAACTTCATAATGTTTCATTTTTACAGACTTAAGGTCCTAATGTTAAAACTTAAATAGGTACAGTTTATGCAATGTGTTTGAAGAACCCAGGCTGAATATTTCAGCACTCAATTATTTAAAATAATTGAAAAGAGAAACCAGAATGGTATACACAAATCAAATGAAAGCATGAGAAATAAAACAAATAAAATTTTCAATTTTGTCTTTTGGGTTTTTTTTCTTACTCTCAGCTTTTAAGCCAGTAAATAATTACCTTTGAGAGGTTCTAACAATAAAAGAATAACATTGATTAATTGGGAAAGAAAGGGAAGAATACCAATCAATCCTAAAGACAGTTTTTCTTCTCCCACCTCAAACCTTTTCATCACCCACAAACAATGTGTTTTCTATACTGTTCAGATTCTTTTAAAAAACATTCATATTCTTGCCCATTCACACAAAACTCTCTTGGTGAGCATTGTTTTGGGAGGAGTGGGTGGTAGGCAGGGGGCACAGGATGTTGAGAGAACAGATAGGATGTCAGGTGAAGATGGAATGCTGTGCCCTCTCTAACCAGCTGAAGACTCTGCATGATTGTTTTCTTACAAATAATACCTGTGGGTGTTGAAACAGTTCAAGGAATCTATCAAACATACCCTTTCACTTTGCTGTTGTAACTCTATAAAATTTATTCTCATTTCAAAAGAATCTCGGCAGTAATACCTGTAGGTGGTTGAGTAATTTAGAGAAAATCTGTCAAACCTACTTGCACTGACTTTAGCAATAGAATTCTGTAATTACTTTCAAAGTTGTAAAATGCAATGATTTATTTTCAGTATATTCAGAAAGTTCTAAACTGAGTTTTTTAAATTTTATTTTAGCGACTTTTAGTCGCTAGTTTTTAGACTTTTAGTGGAAGAACTACCTCCAAGAGTATATCTAATAATTCTGCAGCGTTTCATTTAACTCTAAATGAGCAAAAAAAAAGTCAGCGCTACATTTAGGTAACAGGCCATTAGTGCAAGTATAGTCCCACCTTTCTGCAGGAACATAATCCACATTTAGCTGTCTCTTTACATAACTCTAAGACGATACATCTGAAACTAACCTCGATTCAATCTTTTCTGTGAAAAACTACAAGGGTTTATGGAATATTCATGAAAAATATAACTGAAGATCTCTTTCTCCTGCTCAATAGATATATTTAATAATTCTTAATTCAGAATGATTGAACAAAATTGAAAACTCCGAAATTTATTGTAAACCAAGTTATGCTAGAAGAAACCCTAGTGCCCCCAGACTCAGGCACACATTCAAATTAATTTGTTTAACAACCTACCCTCTGTCAACTAAGCTAAACGAGTGAACATTTATTCACTTTAAGTCCATGGCAAATGTGATGTAATTTGACCTTGGACAATCCCTAAGGAAAGAAAGGTAGTCCAAGATGAACTGAAATAATCACAGTGTGTATGAAGACCAATAAAATACAGGAGTTTAAACATTTCTCTGAAAAATCCTTAGAAGCTGGATCCAGATGATCAAGATTATTTTATATGCTGTCAAAGATGGTATATCTCAAGACTTTTGAGTCTACAAATTCTAAATGCTCAAAAAAGTCAAATTCATAGTTCTGTGCAGAGATGCATTTCTTTCAAATTTGTACAGGCATCATTTTGTGGTAATCCAATTTTAAGACTGGCAATAAAACGCAAAGTAATGAATTCCTTTTCTCTTTCCCGCCCTGTCATCACTAAAGAATCCATGTCCCACTTGGATTCACCTGATTATGCAGGAGGGACCTCAGCACATCACTTCTTCAAAAGGTGAACTGGTTTGTGGTCTGTGAGGCTTAATCAAATATGAGTAGCAAATGCATTGGACAAAGATGTTGGACACTGCTACAATTAAGACTTCATTAGTCCCAAATGGTTGCTTAATTTCTAATTTGCAAAATAATATAATCCCCCATCTGTGGTCTACATTTTGGATAATATGTAATTTTTTAGCATGAACCATATGTTTCTAGCAAACGCTCATGTTCAAACATGGAGAAGGAAAAATAACAGAAGTTCATGGTGAAAAACAATCCAGAAATGATATATTTGAAGTATTCTTTTAACTCCTTCCCACAGTTTCAGACAGATTTCCTGTTTGCTCTCAGCCATATACTCTCTGTGCAGAAGAAATTCACAATAAATTATGGTGAAAAAGTACAGGACAGTGTTAGCAAAATACCTCATCAGAGTAAGAGCTACCTCATCAGAAACATGAAGCTTTAGTAGCATAGTCACCCTAGTTACAATAATGCTCCGACACTCAAAAGAGAGTTCATAAATTACATACCGAAGTTGAAGGAAAACTAGAAGCAATATCATTCTTGCTGCTTATAAAAAGGGAAAGATTTAATCAGTCATCCTCTTAATAAGCAAGCTATATCCATGCGCCTAGTCACATTAGCATTTTCTATATAATGAAGTTTTTAATTACCCAGCTCTCAATAATCTCAAACACTTATTCTTTTTAACTAAGTAAAACATTGCTAGATTGCTGAACTCAAAAAGTGCATTCTGCATGCTTGCTAGACAGAACTGTACATCCCACATCTTGCAAAAATATAATTCAGAAGTATTTAGAATTTCCAGTAATTTCCCTGGGAAGTAAAACTCTTTCTAGATCTAAATTAAGTTTTATTTATTTGAAATGCAATATGGCATATAGTGAAAACTCTTTATATGTTGTATCAATCAGGTGCCATCCATTTTAAAAGGAGAAAAAAAACACCAACTATTTAACATATCAAAATAATTTTCTTACAAGATAAATAGCTCAGAGACAATTCCCCTGCAATGTATGTTTATGAAAAATCAGCAGGAGCCATTTATGGTCTCATAATACATAAATCAACTGAAAGAACACTTGGTCACAATCTGAAACATCACAACATTAACTCACTGTGATTACAAAGCTTCCGTTATCCCCCTTACAGATGTCAAATCCTTGTAATGTTATAATTTTTGTTAGTACCTGGAAACAACTAAATCTATTTAGATGACAATTATTTCTTAGATGCACTTAAATATTGGTTCAGTGGGAAATAAATCATGTTTTTACACATTACCAAATGAAAACACAGAAAAATACTAAAAATTGTCTTACTTTTCCTGACCTAAACAATTTTTTGACAAGGCAAATGAACTATTCCATATAGATAAGACATACATGCCACTAAGTGATGGAAATAAATAGGGCTTTGAAATATCAATGTTTATTTTTTCACTACAGCTTTTGCTTTTAGAATAATTACCTATGCACAGACTCTAGATGGCAACATTGCACTTACTGTATTACTAAAACAAAATGTCACACTAAGTCCCTACATATCCTCTTTATCAACATTTTATGTGCCACAGATCTATAGCCTCTTATTATAAGTGTAATGAAGCAGAAGTTATTGAAGCATTTTATTGATTGCTCAGATCACAAGTTTACTGTCATACTGAATTGGCACCTTACTTGCTGAAGCAAACTGCTGACACCTTTTTAAAAAAGTGACAACTACATCTATTTCATGACCAGAAATCCATTTTCATCTCTATCAAGACAAGAATGCAATTTTCACTTCATTTAACTGATGTTAGGCCTGCTCAAGGCATGACACTTAGAAAAAGACACAAGTTTAAGGTTCTTAAAATACTTCTGGTAACTAGAATGCAGCTCAGTTGTGGGAAAAATTTCAACCATCACTCAAATCTATAAACAATACAACGTTCTAAAAATCACTTATCTGAACTATCAAGAGGGCAGTTTTCTATTTCAATTTCAAAATTACCAAAACACTATTTTTATATTCTTTTAATAAGAAGCTATGCTGAAATATTACAGTTTTCATATGGAATCTTGCTCTACACAAAGTTCACTTTAACATGGGATTATTTCTTAAGTGGTCCCTACACAGGTCAAACAGACAAAAAATCTATTCTTGTGTGACCTATAAAGAAGGAAATAAAGATACTTAACACCTCTTCAACGGTGTGAGTCAATGTTACAAAATTAGAAAAGCAGAAGCTGGAGGGAAGAAGAAACAAATATTTAAGTCTAAAAAAAGGGGAGGAATTGAACAGAGGATGTGATACTGAAGTTATTTTAAGAATACACTTTTGAAATCCATAAAAACACAAATATGAGATTGATTTGAACTGGACATCCACTTAAGCATTTTGCTGAATTTCTTCCTTTTCTTCAAATAATAGCTAATAATTATTATGCCAACCTTACCACAATGTAATTTAATTTTCTGAAAACAGCATTACTAACAGGGTAAGCATTCTTTGGTACAATTTTCTGATAACTCTATGAACTTGGATGGATATAAAAATGAGAGAAAAAACATATTGATTAAAAAATACTTGATAAAAGTGTACCATTTTGATAGTTTGTCCCAGACAAACCCCCCTGCAAAATGATTACACCTAGCAACTAGTTTATGTTTTATTTGTAAGGAAAAAAAAACCCAAAAGAATTATTAGAAATCTTACTGCACATAATAACTACTGAAATCTGGAGGGGGGGGTGGGGGTGGGAATGAATAGTAATAAGAGATATGTTTCTTATAAAGTACAAAAAAAGTTATGGAGAAAAGCTATTGTTTGTATATAGCAGATGTATTCAACCTCCAAGTACTTGAGTCAGCAGTTTCAAGAGAACAACACAAGAAAACAGAAGAAATACAGTGTTTCCTTTTCTTTGTTCTGGTATTTGCAATATTTTAATTTTTTAAAAGTCAGTAATATATTTATGGATCTGCATAGCAAAATGAGAAAAACCTTATAAATTACTATGTTTATGGATGCAGCTTAGATTAACAACAGCCAAGTTGTTGGATATACAGTTTTGAAATAGTACATTTAAGCCAGTGTTCCCATAGCCGAAACGGCAATAGTAGAATCTATCAATAATTTTATTTTCTCTTGTTTTCTTGTGGATATTTTGCATACTAGCTCCATTACTTTAATGTAATGTAATTTGGTGTGCTTCAAATGATTAATTAATATTACTGTAAGTTCTGCTAAATCAAGCTAATGAACATTTAGCACGATTTCCTGTCACTTCTCATCCCAGCTCAGTCCCCTCATCCCCACATATAACACTCTTCCAGCAAAAATAAAAGCACAGGGAATAGATCCCTAGGACTGGTTATGTTTGTTAACTATCACATTATAATTTTGCTAAACTGTTGTAAGTAACACATGTTCAAAACCATTTAAATATACTTAAAGCAACTTGTGATTCTCAAATACTTATATACATACATTTTTCATAACAAATCTTTACTGTGGCAAGGATGAGGTAATTCTTCTATTTACCTGTTCATGTACATTTTACATTTTTTAGTAAAGGACAGATCAACAGCTTGAATAAAGTGTAATTCTGAATGAAGAAAAGATTTAAAAATCATTAATATCATTTTAAAAGGTATTTGAGTCTTCTCTTTTGGCTTCTGTTTAGCTGTGCTAGGCCTGTGAATGACAGCTTCCCTGCTTGAAGCATACAGAAAGCACAGCCTTCCTCATTCACTGTCAGTACTATGGCCTTTTCACACGTTCCCTCCACAGCAGTGTTTGTCCCCAAACACTGGAACCCAGCACAATGGCATTCCTACTTCAACACCCCCACCAACAGCACCACTACATATGAAGAATGCTAATGAGATGGACATCCCCCATCTCTGAAAGTGTTAACTATATCACATAGTATCAGATATAATGTTTTTCCTATTGTTATGTGTTACATCTCACTTAAAAGCAATTTCATTTTGGCGGTGCTTTTTTTCTAAAAGCATTTTGAATACAAACTATAGTAGCTTGACAAAAAGATTTAAAAATGCCTTACATGCATTCACCCAATTGCATACATTAGATATATAATGAACTGATTTTAACCTCCAGGTACATTTGGAGATCTCAGAAATTCCAACAAACACCAACACAGCATGTTTAAAATAGTAAGACAAAGGGCTAACATCTGAAATACTAATAGCAGAATAATTATAACAGTACTGTTGTTTAATTATTTTTTTTGTATTAGAGAACTGTATTTCACAGTTCCAGAATTCGTGGCATTAAAATATCAATGTAAGCTTTGTCAAGATTATAGTGATGCTTATAGCTCCTTATACAGATACGTAATTGCAGTTAGAGTTCAAAGGAAAAAAATAGAAAGCTTTTGTAGTACAGTGTTTATAAGTATATATTTTCTTCCTTTCTCCTTTCTTTGAAGAAAAGCACAAACCATTTCCCAAAGTTCACATAGTCTCTCGGTTTTACCTGTTTTACTTCACCTATATTACTCTCAAGGAAGACTATTTGAAGAATACTGATTATCCTCTTTAAAAGGATACAAAGACTACAGCTAGGCTGTACCATCTCAGTAGCTCCTCGCTGTTCTCTTCCTCTGGGGCAAGAAGCAACAGAGTGATTATAAAGACAACGCTGTGCAACCAGTGCGCGGTGTGGACCAGAATTTACCTATTGCTTTAATTCAACACATGCATTTTAAACTGAAGTCCAGATGGATTTTAATAGAAGTACACTTATTAGCATATTATTAGTTGTATGTGCTATTTGATTTCAATGAACAGGCTATAGTGTCTTAGCAGAGTAACACTGAATCAAAGAATTTTCCTTTTTTTTTTTTTTTTTTTACTTCCCCTCCCTTTTGATTTAAATGAAAAGACAAAGTAAGTACAAATAATTCAAGTGTCAAAATAACACTGAGATAAGCAGAAATCAAGAAAATATATTTAATTACGTCAAGTAGTGGTTAGATGTTATACTGGTATGAATACTATATGCAGTCATCATCACGTTATGTTGTCAGGCCTTAGCACAACAGGACAACGTGACAGTATTTTGATTGAATGTCCTGGTTCTTTATTAACATCCATCCTAATCTTCTATCTGCATCATACCACAAGGTGCTCTTTAGAAAACAGACTTGGTTTAGTTACTTAGAAAAAAAGGTCAACATAAGCAAAATATAGTAACATTATAGTAAGAAGTATTGTTCTACCTGCGGTATAATATAACCTACAGTTATAATGATTTCATGTATGTTCAATATTAACACAACTTCAGTCAGAAAGCGGTTGGAAAAATTAAGAGAGACACTTTAAGCTGAATTATATGTCGTATCTTATCTTTGAAGTAATATAATTCAAAATAACACAAGCTTTCAGCATATTAACTGCACAAAACATTTAACATCCTTGTTCCGTAAAATCTTCATTTAAGCACTTAAACCAGTCTGAAATGTTTATTGAAATATTTCAGTCATAAGTTTTTTGTAGACAATTAACTGTCATAGCTGTCCTCATAATCTGGACTCTTAAAAGTTAAAAATGTCCAACACGTTTAGACTGAACGTATGTCTATATGCAAGCCTTTCATTATAAAGAACCATTTGTCTTTAGAAGAGATTTCAAATCTACTAAAATTATTATATTTTTCTTGTCATTTAAAATTTCCAACTGGACACTGCTGGATAATCACCAGAGGAATGATTAACATAAGTTAATTTACTGAAACATCTTTATATGTTCTTTACAGACAAGACCAAAAAGTAGTCAATAAATGACTTGCATACGAATTTATATTTAGAAACCCCATTGTCGGTTTTGTTCTACTAAATACCATTATATGTGCTAAATACTTGCATGCATTTTATATATATTTTTTTCTAAAAGAGTAAATATGTTATTAAGGCACTGAAAAGTTGTAGATTTCATTTCTGTAGCTTTTGTGACAGGCAGCATTGTCTTAAAAGTGAAGAACTATCAACAAGAAGTGTAAAGATATTTATCATTTTTTAATACATCGCTATATTGACTCAGAAACATTCTGAAACAAGCTTCTCTTTTTTTCGATTCTGCTTGTTTCTCTCTCACACACACATGCTCTCTCATTTTTGTTTTTTTGTTTTTGTTTGAGTCCTTTTTGCTGACCACTATTAGCTCTAGACAGGAATAGTCTCTTCCAAAGTCAATTTTCATTTCTCTTTATGGATCTGACAGCAGGAGGTGCTGTATAAACAGTGTGACTGACACCCTGCTTCCACCTCTCCTCCCCCTTCCTGCATAGGCTGGTAGCTTGATCTATCTGATGCAGTCATTCTTAACTCTGGGGCCTGAGATCATTTTTTAATCCGAGGTTCCTAGCTGGTTGTTTAATTTCTACATAATACTTTTCCTGGAGAATGTTTATGTCTCCTATTTTTATAAAGTACTCACCTAATCATTAAAAATATGTACATTCTTACACACATGTATGAACTTAAGTAACCCTGATGAAAAAGATCAGTGAGTTTTTATGTATATTTCCTAAAGCAAAACACCTGATTAATAAAAAAATAAATAATCTTATTGCCCACAAACTATCAAACAGTATATTCACTATCTGTTTTCTACTATTTTTTCACATTAAAATGTGTGCTTGGTATATTTATTTAGTGGCACTTATGTGGTAATTAAAATAGTGAGGATTTCAAATAATATACATTTATTTAATTTTTCATAATGCAACACCAGTTATACTTAAAAGTGTGTTATTTATTTATTTTTTTAAAATGTTTCAACTAAATAATTATTTAAATTAGTTTTATGGGAAGATCTATGAGACCATTAAAAACTGCATGTGCAGAATAAGCAATAAAAAATGATTGCTTTAGAGAATTTCCCCATAAGGAACATCCTGACTAGGCACAGTATGCAGCAGGAAAAGATGAGACTTATGACATCCCACACCAAAAGAGAGACACTATTAGTCCCTTTATTGTTGGCTTTGCAATTATAGGAGAAGCATTTCATTTTCCTAACAGGCACTGCAACTTATGCACTATATGTCACACTTCTTTATGACACAGTATCAATCGTTGGTTTCATACAACTAGTACATTTGAAAATGAAAACAAAGAAGTAGACTTTTAAAGAGTGGGACAACTCACCTGTTTGCAACAGTTTGCAGACTTTAGTCGTTGGTGCAGGGCCAATAGAACTCCTTGGATATAAATCCTTGTTCCTGAGAGGCTGAAACCTTCTCTCTTAAAGACCCAAACAGGTCCACACAAAGGTGTGATGGAATTTTGCAGGCATCTGTCAAGCAGAGGAGCTATGCAAAGAAAAGAAGAAAAAGGAAAAAAAAAAAGAAAATGCATTCTTTTGACCCAACTGAAATATACAGCCTCTAACGCAGCCTCAGAATCAGAACTAACTCTTAATATCTATTATTTATATCTGACCCGGGTTAAGCCTTGGAAAAGCAACTCCTGCATTTCTAGTGGCCACCATGAAGGATGTATTTATATTAAGACACCCCCCATGAAAGACTCATAAGCTTCGTGAGCACACCTGAATAGTTCTGAAGTGTGCCTAACTAGCTGCACGGAGTGTCATGGTGTGCACTGATTGCCTTATCTTCTCATTTATCACAGATGAGTTGGAACCAACCTTGCTGAAATCTGCTTGTATTGTCCTGATAAAATTGCAAGATCCATGTTGTTTCTGTATACAGTTTCCTGTTGAGGAGCTTATATCTAGCTACTGTATTATAAACGGTAACATTCATAAAATATAATCAACACTCTCATAAACCATTTTATTATAACCTTCCCATTGCCACTACTCTAAAATCAACTTCTAACAAATAAAAATGCTCAGTGTAGCTGTTTAATAACAAGAAAAGGTCAAATGAAAAGATAGATAAAATTGATTCATGGTGATGGTCTCAACAAGATCTTTTTCTTGCTGTTCTTAGATTTCAAGATACTGTCAAGGTTGAAAGCATTTTCTCGAAGGGACCTAATGTGTGACAAATAAGGAATGATTATTTTGGCTCCAGGCATTACTGAGATGCATGTGCTTTGCAGATATTTTTGTGTAACACATACATGGGCCTTTCTTATATGACAAAATGAAATAGCATTCAGCAGCATTTCAGGCTTCTGCCTGATACTCCATAAGGCAAGGGAGAGGAAGGGAGGGGGGAAGAAGAAAAGGAAAGAAGAAAGGAAAAGGAAAGGGAAAGGGAAAAGTAGAGGGGAAAAGGAAGGGAGAGGGGGAAGAGAAAGGGAGAAAAAGCAAAAAACCACCAGGATTTGCTTTTATTAGTAACATACAAGAAAATACAAAAAATAGTAAACCACATAAAGCATATCCAAATAAATAAAACATATAAATCACATTTGTGAACAATGCAAACAAAATCATATGCATAGTTTTCCCATCTAGCCAATCTATAGTCATAAAGATTATTATTTGCCAAATGGTAGATTTCCTAGTAAATAAATACTAACAAAGGACTACAGGTTTTGTCAGAGGAAATACCAGTGGATGAATAAGTGAGTTCTTTTAAGACTGGAGACTTTTGAACAAATACAGAAGGAACATATCACACAGTTAAATCCATCTTCAAAGATAAATAAACAGATAAACATGCAACAGACTGTGCTTTGTCTCTACAGTGTATTTTATGAATTATTTAAGCACACGGTTAAGCAAAACCATGCGTTTAATTTTGTAAGAGGCACTACTTTTTAAAAATCATGTTAAAATCCAAGTCTTCTTACTACCACAATTTCATGATATAATCTTATCATCTAGTCAGTAATTTTATTCATTGTCACATAAACAATCCTGAGACCTTCTATATAGTACATTTACTTCTCCAGCAGACATCCTTGCACCTACTTCCATCCTACATACTTAGCATAAAATGCCTTTTCTGAATTAGTTGGCAAAGCCGTTAGAATTTAGTTACTTAAATCCCATTGAAGTTTCAATATTGTTGTAATATTTACAAGACTTTACAATTTCAGTTCAGCAAAATACATGAATAGAAGAACAAATAAAAGCACTACAGAAGTTCTTTTCAGATCTAAAGGACTATTTACATAGTTAATAAAATACATTTAAGTTATCTCTTGACCAAAAATCTATCACATGATTCTTCCAAAGTAATTTAGAATTGTCTGTGAGTCACCCGTGTACTTTCTCTCTGTTACAGAAGTGGAAAATGGCATCCAGAAGCTTGTACCAATGACAAATGGGAAGAAAGAGAAGCAATGTAAGAAGACATGAGGAAAGATACATACATGGGTTCAATGCTCTGCAGGGATTTAAGAAAAGAAAATGAGCTGAAACCCTGTCCATTCTTAAATTTATGACAAAAATTCCATTTATCTAAAGGGAGACCAGACTTCACAAAATAAGGCTGACAAAGATTCACTGAACAAGGTTAATACGCATATCAACCTACTCTTACTGATTATCCTAAAAAGTAACACTGAAAAGAATTTTCAAAATATGCCATCAAAGGAAAGACTCCAAACCAGAATGTATACTATATAGCATTAAATATTTGCTTTTAAACCCCAGGTTTTCAGGATAGGGCCATGCAATTGAACATGAGCAAAAATGACTTCAGGATGACAATCAGAAAATCAATGCTTTTCCAGACTATTCTAATAATGCACTTCATCCCTAACATTGGAGACAGACATAAAATTAAGAAGATTTAATGAGGTAGTGAATGAGGTCTGACCAGTAACACTGGCGGGAGTGAATTTACTTCAGGACTAAGTGAGCAGTATCAGAATAAAAGCTATTTTTCATGTTATGGGATGAGGGGTGGTTATAGTCATACTTAGTTCAAACAAAATAAAAGGATGAAAATATTTTGAAGTCTCTGGAAGTTTTACAAATAACTTAAGCAAGTAAGTTTTTTACTCAGTGCTTTTAACATAGTTACCAATAGAAAATGATTGTAAACAGAAATAAACACAAGTAGTGCTGCTTTTCTGAGTGTGCAAGCAGACTGAAACCCAGCTGCAAGAAAGTGTGCTTATACTAGAGTTGGATTTTATATTTGAACACTAATTATAATACTGGTAATTATTTTACCGCAAATGATTTTAGGAACAGTATAATGTGGCCGTGGTGATTCGCCTTCTTCAAAGGTAGTGACGCTCAGGCCCAGAGAGGGGACAGTTCCAGCACCTGCTGGAACAGCTTGGAAGTGAAAAGATCCAAAGTGTCACCTCTTCTAACACCCAAATTAGTCAGTCATGCTGAGCATCAGACCCAAATAATTATCTATAAGCAATAATCATTTCCATAAATGTCAGCTGCTTTTATCCATAATGGTATTTGCTTCATTCCACAATTAACCTTTTTGTTTCCAGACTTATAGTCTCAAACAGCCTGTATTCTTTCCTATTTTTCATATTCTTTTGAACTCCTTTTTAAAATTCCAGAAATCAGTAGCATTTATTTATTAAGCATTCACTAAAGTATGAAACCATGTGTCCCCGGAAAGGGAAAGGAATAAAGGTTGAACTGCAAGGCAGTCATTGCAGAAGATTATACTTTTATTGAAATATTCCATAAGTTTATTGCTTTCAGTATCTGGCTGATGATTCCAGAAAACATCCTTAGCACTCTAGATAAAAAATTCACTGTTGCTCAAAAATCAATCCTAGTTTAGAAGTGTTTGTGTTGTTCTCTTTTGGAACCGACATAGGTATGCAAGAATAATTTTCAATGAACAGCTAGCGACTTCCAGACTTCCAGCTATTTTGGCAACATAACTAAAACAAAGACACTATTAGTGTGAAATAATACCCTTTTGAAAACTAAAAGAGTATCAATAATGAGGTCAAAATGTCTCCCAACTCCACTAGAGAGCTTTGCTATTACAGCTTTATACAGACCAGAGTCTACAAAGCAAGGTGAAAAGAATCTATAGGCAAAATTTCCCAAAGATTTGTAAGTCTATTGTCAAGCATAGCGTAGTTCTTTCAACATTACAGCTGATCAGATGTTAAAAACGTTGAGCTGTGAAGCAGGAATATGCAGGTTAGTAAAGAGTGTATTAACCATAGAAAAAGAAGGCAAAGGTTAACCCTTGGAAAGAAAGGGCATGAGCTAACTATTAAGGTTTAGGAACAACTCATCATGATGTGTGTCTCCCAGGAGGTTAGAGATTTCATTGTGAGGTACTCATGGAATTCCTGAGAGGGAGCAATGACAAATGAGTCCTTGATCAGAAAGTTAAATAAATTTTAAAGGAAGGAAACTTCCCTTCAAGGGAGGCTGAGCAAAGGAAAGTAGTCAGAAGTTCTGGAAAATATTCTCAATTATAGAAAAAAAAATCCCTTTTCTTTATAATTTTTATGCAAAATTTAAAATACTGCATTAGAACCCATCTGCATGTTTTCTTGGTTAATTGAATAAATTTTCCCATTGCAGCAGTCTTAGCTTCTAGATAGTCAGCCATGTACAAAAGGAGAGTACCCAAGGATCTTTGTTTCTCAGCTAAGATGAACACTGTAAATATACTTTTGCTTTTATTCTCTCCCTCATTGATTTTTTGACTTTATATCACATGACAAGCATTGAATTTCCTTGAAGAAAATAATTGTTTTACAGTGTAATTTTACACTCCTCTGAAGAACAGAGATGAGAAATTTTCCCTAAATCAAAACCCAGAGATTTTAAATTGATGGATAGCATGGCATGAAGCCACTGTGGCAAACAGGAGAGAAAAATCTGCTTTTTTCTTTATCTTGTCTTTAAACTTGCTGAAAATTATAAGAGCGCAGTGGTGATCAAATGGAGTGACAGAAAGCATGAAATCCAAAGCCCAGTAGGATATCCACAAAAAGTAAGCAGAACGTTTGTAAAGGAATGGGAAAATCACCCTCTGGCAATTTGCAATCACCACAAGAGGACTGCAAAAAAATAAAATTAATCCCCCCAAAATTCAATTTGTTAACTTGTTTCTTACTTAAACCCATGAAATTATTGAGGCATAAACATTAGTATTATGCTGAGTTATTTTCTACATCAATTTCTCTTAGCAAATAGCCTACAAAAGAGTAAAAGTATTTTTTTTAAACAAATAACAGTATCAGAATAACAGGAAAGAAATCATTAACATTTTTTCCACTATGGGAAAAAAAAATCTTTCAATATACTAGAAAATACTTTTAAAAATACTAGAAGTTCTTTTACACTTCCTCAGGCCAAGTTTTTTCCTGAAGGTACTTTTAGTATGTACTGTACACTGAATATATATTACACAGAGGGCCTGAGACTGTGCTAGCAATCAGTACTTCACCGTTTCTTATGTTCAGTAAACACCACACAACTGTTTGTCCAGGGCAACTGGCATGTACTATCCAAAACTGTGGTTTGTATAGTGAAACAGAATGATGGAGAACATGCAGTTTCCCATGTTGTTAAAATTATGTCAGTGTGTTTTTACTCAAACAAAAACTAATCTAACAGCTGCTGTGTACTTTTGTTTACATGCTATATGTCAAATCGTATTGTCCCCAAGGTACTTACGAGAGATGCTTTAGCAGTCATTTTCTTAAATACTGATGCCTATCCGAATTTGGATTTTTCCACCATTGAACAGAATGACAAGCACACGATTGCTGTACTTAAAGCAATCTTTCACAGCTGCTTTGCTTTTTCAGTGATCCCATTAAATTGACGGCATATGCCTGTGGGGTCTACAATGTTACAATACTGCTGAACAAGATGTTGATTGTACAACACAAATTTGTAAAATAGAACTTGGCTTTATTGTGGGAACTACTTCCCAGGTCATCCTTTTCTTTTTAACCTGAGCAAAATTTAATTTAAAAACTTATCTATCTCTGCAACCTTTACTGAACACCTGGTTATATTAATTGTTTAAAAGTGCAAACCCTAACTCTCAGTGGTTAGTAGAAACGAAAACCTATGAAGTCTCCTCAGTTCCTAAAATGAGCATGAGTCATGTCTTTTCTTGAACTGAACGAAGTAGCTGTGCATTAAATATGCTGGCACATCTTCTGCTTGAGCAAGTGGACCGAAATGGTGTGAATTGTTAATGCCTTGCTGCTTTGGTTCACGGCTTGTGATTGATCATTTGTAACTATATCTACTCCTTGTTCCATGAAATCAAGTATGGAGTAATGGGTTCATCAGATTTTTGGGTTAAATTGAGAGTGAAGAGGTACTGTGTGTGGAAATAAGAGTTGCCATGTTCGGGGCTGGCCTTGTAACAGCATGGAATCTAAAGGCGATATTCAAAACCACTTCACTCATCATACGCTTACTGATTCTGAATAGGGTCCATTTGCAGGGGACATTTGGTAGTTTTCCAATACACTTTATGCCTCTTTCTCCACTTCTACCACCCTGGACATTTTTTTTTTTTTTTTTATTCCAATCTTTGAAACTAGAATAGCTTATAACAGGTCTGCATTCAAAATTAATAGACTTAAATAACTTGCTATGTAAAAGTAAAAGCAGACTCAGACTGAAATAACTGTCTTCCTATTCATTAACGACACTACCTAAATACTAAGTCATTTGCATGACTCGGGCTATAATGAACAAAGTTTTACTCAATATTCAAAATTATAATCTCATATTTTGTAGAAAATTAGTTTTTCCAGTCAGAAAGAGTTACAATGGCCTTAATTTTACTCCTCAGTCCATTCATGTGCAGGAATGACACATATTTCCAGACATTACAACACAGCTTGTGACTTTGCAAACAGCAGTGTGTGGGACCACAGCAAATAGAAGCCAACAGCAACCAGAAGTGACAACTTGCAATGGCCTGCAGGAGAGTAATCACATTACAGTATCTCCACAGAACTAGAAAGGTAATGTCACTATCAAACTTGCTGCAAAGCTCACAATGTTCTGTTTGTGCAACAGCACAGTAAGTTTAGCGAGGCTTCTATCTCATGTCCTCTGGTTAAATTTCACCAATTCAGAATTAAACATAACAAATCGCTTCTTTTGTTTTAAAACACAGAATTTACAGAAGCTATTTAATTACGTGTGAATGTTTGACTTGGAATGAATGAATCACTCTAATCTCATGAAACCTACAACCAGGTTTTCCTTCAGCTCTTGTGCTGAAGTTCAGAGACAAAACTAAAATCTGGACAAATTTTAGACCAAAAGAGAAATACAGAGTAATAATCGACTACTATTGCTCCTCATTTAGTAGTAAAGAATGAAATGGAAGGGAATTAAATGGAAAGGGAGTGGAAAGGAGTGTACTGCCTGTATACATCTATGTATACGTGTGATGATTATAGCCATATTAAGACAAAAGAGAGATAGAGCAGTTTAGTTCAATTTAATCCAAGCTAGGTCATATAAGATGTCATGTAAGATTTTGAATCTTTATTATTTGATATTTATCCTGATGAATGCAAATATAATGCAAGTCTACAGCAATCTAGTTGATGGCCAAGTTTTTTCATTAAGAGTTTTGGGAGACTTCAATCCATGCAGGATGAATATAGGAAGAAATCATGATTGAGGAAGTTGCTTTTTTTCAGAACTCATTTTTAAAGTTCTCTGCCTTTTTCCGCCTTTTCTCGTCTTTATGTTAGCACTAGAGAAACCCCGCTGAGCTCAATTTTCCACATTTAAGTATTTAATCAAACTCTTTTTTAACTAGTCAGACTCATGATGGCTCTGTTGGGTTACAACAGTGTTGGGAAGGTTTCTCACATTTACGCAAGGAGCTGTATCTCCTTTCTCGGAGCTTTTTTGGAAGAGGTTTATCAAGCAGTCTTTTATAAAAAACAGTCATTTTCCTGGGTATTTCCTTTTTTTAATTGTGACTAACTTGCAGGTGTTCATCTCTATTTTCAAAACATTCTGTTTCTAAACAGTTAGAGAAACCTGTCCAGTTGAAATTGCAGCAACAAGCCAGTGAAAGGCCAAGAGGACTTTCTCAGTCACGGTGTGCTTAGAATTCTTCAAAATAGTTGGTTCTGATGCATTACTGCAGTCCACCTGGTAAATTCCCAGAATGACAGAATGGTTGAGATTTGAAGGGAACCAATGGACTAGAGTTTAAAAAAATTCTACCTATGAAGGCATATATTCACATTTCATAGGAAGCAACTCCAGACTTTACTCTAAAAAAATATTTCTTAAAAACCAAAGGTACTGTTCTTCTGTTCAACCAGATATATACACTGCCACAAAGGAGAAGGAGAAAAAATTGATCTTGTCATTTTTTTCCACTGTCATTTACCAAGTAAAGATAACTTATTATGGAACTTAATGCTGTTTCAGTGCTCTATTGGTTACAACCCATGGTGTCCGCAACTCCACATTTGCCAGACAAATTAAAACATCATTTTTTATTTTCCCTGCTCATACTGTGCTTTCTACACTAAACAGAATAAGGTATGTACAAGGGACTACATCCTGTATGCCAAATAAATTCAATAGACTCAGTTGTGCTTTCCAAAGGAGTTTTAGAACTTCACACAGATGAGTAAAACTGAGGACTGAGCATTTAGTTTTAAGTATCAAATTTTTATGAAAAATGTATAATCCTTTTATTATTCTATATAGAATATAGAAGAAAACATTGTACATATAATATATTAGTAGACATTTACTATAATATTATTATTATAATAATATATGGATTATACTATATTATATTACATCATACTGCAGTATATATATTATTATAAATTGGGCTGAATAGAGCAGCTAATTAGCTGCATCTGTTGATGCCAATTCTTACTGATCTGACAAATCAATGAACATACTCCCTTAAGAACAGGCGATGGAGGTATAAAAGGAGAAAAACACTATGCAGCACACAGCACCTGATAGTAGGCATAGAGCCAATTTTTATATCCCTGTAGGAAAAGTAATGATGCACGCTCCACAGACACGTGCCTCTAAATTCAGAATTAAGATCCTAGCTAGGTTAAGAATCAAAACATTTCTCTAGGTATAGGATCAATGCCAGTTTCCTTTCCCTGGATCTATCGAACAAGGTGTGTCCACTAAATTCCACCTCTGAGTATAGAAATGTTAGTGCAGAAAAGAAATATCTGGGTTGATTCTTAGACAGGTCATGTAAGTGGCATCAAAGATACTTTTCTGGCAGTACATGATTTCCCAATGAAAGCAGGGTTGAGTGTTTCATTGTGACTGAGTTATATTTAAATACTTGTTTTGAAGGAAATATTTTAGTAGCAAGTTATGCTTATATCCAAATACTGCAAGTGCAGTTACATAGTCTATGATCAAAGAAAATGAGGCACACAAAGCTTTTATCCATATCTTGCTATCCAAGGTGCCACTGATGTCATCAGGACCATAAATTGAAAGTGCCACCAAAGAGATAAATAGTTCCATCACATGGAATAGGAAGGCTCTGAATATATCAGTGGGTTCTTCTTTCAACAGTATTGACAGGGTATGTGCCCAGTTTCTCCTCGGACAGTTTTGGGGAATATTCAGCTGAGGCTATCGTGCTCTTCCTATTACAATTCTTTTCATGAGCATTCTCTATATTTTATTTAATAATCAAGAATCTTTATATATATATATATATCTATCTTTGATTTGACAGTAGCTGTAAACTTTGAAATAACAAGAAAATGCTCATAATGAAGAGAGCTTGTTTTCTTCCTAAACAGCGGCCAGGGAATGCTATCTGGCTATCTGGCTCATGCATAGAGTGAAAAAACCCTGAATATTATACTCCTATAGAATATATACAAGGATCAAAAAGAAAAACTGTGTATGTGTTATCCCACTGAAACTGTAAGGAAACCTCTCAGACTAAAGTACCCACAGGAAAAAAAGACACACAATCACTGAAAAAAGGATGAAAAATTATTGAAATATTAAACTGCTCCAATTACGTAGAACAATAGGTTTATCCATGAGCTTATTTGTTTATTTCAATTTAATGGTACCAACCTATGCAAAGGATTAAAATAATAGGTCCAGATTTGCTTTTCAGTTCTAAGTCCTCGATGTAGTAAGCAGAAAGCCTGTCCTACAAATGCTACTTACCACTTATGATATTGCCAATTTTTCCTCCACATACATTGTATTAGTATCTCACTGGAGAAGTAAGATTCATCCTCAGTTTGCAAACATCTGAAAACTTTAAAAAAAGAAAGCTGTTACTGCAAATAATTAAGACCTAATTCTTTAACAAATACTTTAAGAAAAACAAAAAGCCCCTCCATAGTATAAATATGCTCTAAACAGCCACAAATTAAATATTTACCACTTAGACAACAAATGCCTTTACAATGCAGTCTATAGCCCACTTAAAATGCAAAATCTACAGCTGTTGATTCTTTGAATCAATGACTACACACATTGGTAAGTATAACATTCTATATATGCAAATTTTAGAAATGCAAGAAATCAAATATTCCAAATTATTCTTGGAAAAAACAGTAATTGAGGGTGGAAAAACATCTTATGTGTATTTTACCAACTGAAATAGTATGAAATGAAAAATAAAAATGTATTTGCCTGTGAAAAATGAATCTACTTCTATCAGATGCTGTACACATACATGTAATAGAAAGCTCTACTTCAAAGACCCTACTAAGTAAGATACAGAAGGAAAAATCTTGCTAATTCTAATTAGTTTAGCTGAACAAAAAGATGAATATAGTGTGTAAAGTGTTTTAATGTGTATTCATAGACCATATATGGTCATGGTAGAAAAACAATATAATATAGCAACATCTTAAAAGTTACTCAGTGACTTCAGCAAAAGACTCCTTAGCAGTGGAAAGTGTATGGCCTACTAGGGCACATTTGAGTTACACTGGGTGCTGCAGAAAAGAAAGAGGGGCTTGATTTTCCCTACTACACTTTTATGCTAATTGCATATTTTGAATAGAGCACACATGCTTTGAATAAAAAGATATGCTAAACTCTAGAAATGTCCCAATTGCTTAATTTGACCTCTGATTCCCATTAAACATACATGTTTTTCTATTACTTAAAATGTTTAATTCTAAATAACTTTTCATTCTGCTAACAAAGACAGAAACTCTCCTTTAGAAACATTTAGAACAACACACCCCAAACATAATAACATTTTGGCTTATTGTATACAATCACAATAGGGGATATCACAAGCCATTTCTTGTGCCCACAGTGAAATTCTAAATTGTACTTATTGTCTATGTCCACACTATTCTGACTTTTCCTAGTCATGCATTATAGCTATTGTTTTAGAGAGAATCCTCTCACTATCAGGTTTTTATGCTGAACCAGGTTTTCAGATTGAATAACATAAAGTCATATACCTCAGTCAATTTAAAATGTGTTTCTTGATAGCATCCTTTTAAATACTATTTGCATGCTACACATACTTCAAAATAATTGATTATTGAATATTTAGCCTACCTTTCTCCAATTCATACAGAAATCATAATACTTGAGAATATGTACAATAGCTGTTTTTATATTGTGCAATACTATTCAGTGAATGCAAATTTTATGAAAGAGTTGAATCACCACTATAGGACTTGCGTGATTAAAGCAGAAACTGTCACTGAAATGATGCTAGTGACATTACCTGTCATCTTCTGGAAGAAAGTCTAAGATAGCACATAAGTTACTTTTTGACGACAGAAACGGCAACGCTTTGACCAGGAGAAATTCATTGCTCATGGAACTGTTGAAAAGAAAGGCAAATGAAAATACTAATGACATTCACCCATCATGCCTATTTCAGGTCAGCCAGGTGAATATCCTAAGCTTTTTCAAGCTGCTCATAAAGAAAACAGAGCCAAAGCATGAAGAAAAAAATTATCAGTCTTGCAAATTTTAAAAGGAACACATCCCATTTTAAAAATTCCACATTCGACTGCAACACATTTAAGTGTGAAAAACGCATCTCCTACCTCAACAGAATCCATATTCCACAACTGACATTGCAAAGTTAGGAGAGAGCTGCCTTTCCAAAGAAATACAATTTGAAATCCAACAAAGAGAAAACACCATCAATACAGTTCTGTGTTTCCTTGGGTTTGTTTTTTTTTTTCTTTTTTACTTTCAACTGTAATTACAGTAGCTTTGATGCTGTTCTAACACGCAGAAACATGAAACTCTCTTGAAGGTGTTGCATACCACTTAGGATTGCTAAAATACAACGTATTTCCTCTCCCCTTGCCCATTTTTGCACATATTTGCCATATTTGGACCCAAATGCCAGATTTCTGACCCAGTCCTAACCTAACTCAGTATACTTTTTCTGGCAAGGGAGAAGAGAAGATGGGAAAACATGCAAATATACTACAATTTCTTACAATGACATCAAGATCCACCAATAGTTGTAGTTTCTGATTCTTTAAAACTACAGTTTTAAGTATACAGCAGCATATTTATTGCTGTATGGCAGATATGTGGTTCTTCCATCAGAAGCCTGTACTCTGATTAAATGGAGATGGGAGGAAGACTGTGAAGATTGTACAGTCTGGTAAATCTGTCTTTTTGAAAACTGAAACAGAGACCGGAATCATTCAGTGTATCCTGTTTTCTCATTCAGTCAGTGATACAGATATACCATAACTGAAGTGCGAATGTTATCACTTTTTTCAGGGTTTCAGAACAAAAATAATCAAACACCCTTCAGTTGCAGTTCAGACCTTTCTCCCAAGATACCACCAGGATTTGGTGAATTCACATCACTCTTTGTATAGCTGGTCCACTTTTTCATTATTTGGTAAAAGCGTGATAAGAAATAATTACTGACAACAGAGAAACAACGACACTTTTCACAGAGTAGCAACGATCTGCTGAGCATTTTGCTTATTACACATAGAAAAAAAATATTTCAATTGTTTTTTTAAATCATGCTAAGTGAATGGCTAAGGGAAGGAATAATGTCCCATTCAAATAACAAATAATATTTGTATTCAAGGAAAAGGAAAATGCTCTGCTTCTGATATATTCTTTGTGATCTGACTACACCATGACTGGGGTTGTCCCAGATGAGGGCAGTATGCTAGGAAATTGTCAACATATGCACCATATGTACCATATGCTGCCTTTATTCTTCCACTTTTCTTTAGACATCCGCTCAAAGATAGGATATTGGACTAGGTGAAAGTCCACTTTGACATAGTATTGCAATTTTTATGGCCATTTGTTTTAGTTTTCAATTTATAAGCAAGAAAAAGTTATCTTTTTAAATCACTAGACTGGATGTTATACCATTTTAAAGATTTTTAAATATTTTTAGTTTATAATTACTGTTGCATTAATACCTGAGAGTCTGAATTCCAATCTGTTTTAAATGTGTCAACCTTTTACATTCATCTTTCAGTGGAGGATCAAATGCTTGCATAAATTCAAACACGAATTGTACATAAACATACAACTTTTCCTTTGGCCTGTATTCTCTTTCTTCTGCACTAAGTGACATAAATGCTAGAATTTTCCCAACAATTTTTCTCTTTCAGGCTCACTTGCTTCTTTCCACTCCCATGCTACGTTTTTTCTTGTGCTGGCAAAAGTATTTAGGTGGGTGTGCAGTGAATCAGATTCCAGAAACTATTCCAGATTAAAATTGACTATCTTAACGAGTTTATTTTTGGCATATGACATCTTCCCTATGTGGCTCACTGAATGATGGAACAAAAACCTGGTGCCATCAAGGGAGTTGCAGAAGTCCTGCAATGACAGGGCACAAGCGGTGGAGGCTTCTTTTAGCAACAGTGCTGGAATACACTGATTTGAAATGTACTCGAAACTATGGCTTCTGTCACTTTTGGATATCCTTTACAAGCAGTTCACACATCTATAAGGCTTCATGGATATCAGTTTAATAATTAATGTTCTGGGTCATGACATCCCCATGGAAAAAAAAACCAAGAAAATTTTATTATTACTGTCTCAAACTACTGATTTTGTGTGAAGTTCAAAAATTATTGCTGAATGTTTTTGCTCTAACGTACAGACAAGTTTGATCTGTGTGTTTTTATTATCCTCATAATGTTACAAGTATCCTGAATGTTCTAGTTAGACAACAGGTTCTAAGAGCATTTATTGCAGAAGTGTTATTATTCACATTTGCATGCAATTTCTTGATATATATTACAACCAATGCTGAAAGTAATCAAGCTAGTATTATATTACAAAATATGGGATATCTATCACAGGCAACATTAAAAAACTGACAGACATAAGACCTTCCATTAACTGAGCCAGATATAGTTCTCCTGGGTATCATTTTAATGTATGAAAATTCTAATTGTCCTACAGACTTAAAAAAATTTAGATTTCACAATTCAGAGAGGACTGAATGCTAACATTCAGGCATTCAAAATTTCTTAAATATAGTGGAAATCTTTGCGAAGTATTCCACGTTGTGAATTAGCCCTAGGTTCGAAAAGTATTTATTTTTAGAAACTTATTTCAAATATATCACAGAGTAATAATAGAAATGAGGTGGTACAAAGTATATATGCCATACTTGTTTTGGGACAAGTACATATACTCTTCTGGAATTACCTGAAATCAAAGACAGAACATCAATTCTTCTAAAACCTACCAAATTGCCAAGTATTAAAATGCCTTATACAGGAAAAAAGATTCTTGTATACACTGTAACCATAACAAATGTTGTTATATGGTTGCAGTATCATATCTTTTAAGAAAAATATACTAACTATTGAATATTTGTAATTAAATAACTAGCCTAATCAAAATTGACCTTATTTTGAAACATATAACACAGGCCTCAGTAATCTTAGAAATAATGTTCCTCGATAATGTACTGTTAGCACACGCAAAACTAGGAGAAAAATAGGCATAATCAGAAGCAAAGTGGCTACAAGGCAAAGACAAGCAGATTAAAGAGCTGGGGGGATTTCAGGAAAGAGGGAGCACAGAAGTAAAATTCCCCTTACCTAACCTGAACATACATATGACCCCAGTTTTGTTGAATTCCAAGGCTTTGTAATTTAAGGGAATTTTGGTTGGTTTTTAAGAAGAATGTACTTATCTAAAAGCAATAAAACCACAGTAACAATGAAGGTACTTTGGAGATGCATTCATTCAAACATGCTAATAAATAAAGATTACCTTTTCAATTTGATTTTGTGATGAAATAGTCTCATAGTTATCCTGCTCTGTGCAGTTCCTAATAAAATATTGTCAGAGGTGTCCTCAACAGTTCTCTACATGCAGTTGGAAATGAAAGGCTTGGTTTTCTTTTCCTTGACAACATTATGAAGAACCAGGCCATTCACTGTCCAAGATACTTTCTTCATTAATGACAGATGGTCTGAAAGAAAAAAGAAAAAAAAAGTAAAGTCAATATTTGGCTTCAAAATTAAAACCGGACACACCATGCTCCCTTCTCGCTATTACCTTAAAAATACACACTGGCCTGTCTCCACTTAGATGCTGGTATTTTCTGAAATACTACCACCAGCTTCCTACTAACCGTGACATAAGCTGTAGCAAGCTGTCTGCAGTGATAGCCTGCATAAATCATCATTCCTGAAGGGAACAGATGTTCAGGGTATGAAAGAGTAATACCACAATTTAGTCATAATTAAAATTCACCTTAGCATGCCTCTATCAGTGAGCAGAGAGGAACATTTCACTTCTCACCTACAAAAATGAAATGCCTCTCATTTCTTCTGCTTCAGGAAAATTAAGCCTGAACCTTTTGTACATTGTTTGAGTTCCATATCTGACACTGCATCACATAAATGACATTTTTATTTCACTTCAACTCCTAGCTTTTTCTTTTTTCAAACACTAGAAAATGACCTCTAAATAGTGTACTGCCTCTGCACAAAGTGCACTTGCAATTAAATCTTCAAAGGAGAATGTTGTGTATTGCATGCAGAAATATAATCAGTAGCTCTCTAGTTACAGATCAAAACTGTGCCAATAAACACACTCATTGCACTGACAATTCAGTCTGTGCTAGATACATTTAAAAACTTAGGGGCTGAAGGCCAGTAAAAATTATTTAGCAATCTAAGATCACTAAAATCAGAGGGAGTTAGAGGACTAACTCAGTTAAAAATTTGATCCTAAGCCTTGTAACTGCCATCAATGTTAATGGAATATGTCTATATACGTAATTTCAAAAATGTAAGCCTCATACTGCTATTATTACAGTTGGATTATGTTAGATGCATGACAGTTCCAAAAAATTAATTTCAATTCACAAATCTTCATATCATGAGGCTACTTTATCATGAAATATAAAGCGTGTGTTGATTATGTTAATAAATATGCCTCTAAACCCACTAAAGTGTAAATGGCTGAGCTTCTCATAGCAATTTAAATTTCTAAGACAAAAGATAATATATCTTCTCATCAACATTGATGTTGGCAACAAATTTGAAAAAAACTCTCATTAAACCATGGTTTAGTTTCCCAACTAAATATCTTTAGTGACTGTCAAACTATAGAACAAGTCCATGAATTAGATCCTCAGTGAACTTAAATGAGCTAACCTTAATGAATTCTGTACAGCTACAGTAATTTATCAGGATTGAGAATGTGAATTTATAAATCTATTAAGCTAGCAGGGGTTGTTTTGTAACAAATGTGTCTTCTCAACAAGCAAGTGAATTTTAAATTTACATTTGAAAAATTGTGGTTTGTTTTCTTCCACAAGGATGCATCTACATTAGCATTCTAGTTCAAACAAATACTGCAATTTTTAAGTGAGGAACCTATAGCTTCCACTTAATGTATTTGATTCGTATCACAGAGCAGTTTCAAGGCATGCAAACTGATATCCTTTGGGTGAAACCAAACCAAGGGATGCACTCCCAGAGGTCTACCCAAAGTCCTTCCATAAGTCCACTGCACAGACAAGAGCTAGCCCAGAGTAAAACCTCTTAAAATGTGTATAGTGGGGACACCAAGTTCCTTTGTACTAACTGCTTCATACCACAGATCTGTTTCTCTGGGGCTCTACAACACAGAGGTAGCTTCATTTTCCTTCTCCCTTCTCCAGAGCTCTTCCTGTTACTTGTAGAAGTTATGAACTTTGCCTTATCTTTACTTTGGAAACAGCAGAAATGCACACTTACAGTTATCACGAAGGTATTCTGTGGTTGTTGTGAAAACCAATTGGCACGTGCATTTGGGATGAAATTGTTAGAAATCAGGTGCTTAAACTCTAAACATTCCCATTACCACTGATCAGTTTCTAGCATCAGACTTTGCTAATGCCAGATGTACCAAGTAGACTCTTAGGCTCAAAATAGCCTTTGACACAGGATTTAAAACTAGAATGCCAGGTCAGATACAGATGGGCAAAAAGCATTAGTTCGTACTTGCCACAGCTAAGAGTAACAATGCTAGACTGGGAAATGCAGGGAGACTTCACTGAATGGCATCACAGTGCTTATCATTAAACAACTGAAAAATGTTTATTTTTATTGATTTACTATTCATCTAGAAAGCATGAAAGTTTTACAGAAGCCATTTTAGAAATGGGACCCTTGAAAAGTTCTACAGAATCTCAAAGAAGAGCTTGAAATAATCTCCTCTCCAAAAGGACGTGCTCAAATATCAGTCATTTATCAGCACATTGACCTTTTACTTCATAAACAACACCACTTTATGAAGACATTTTTCTAATGGAAATAGTTTTTTATGCTAATAACTCCCTTTTGTGTGAAAAGATTATTTTGGTTGACTATGTAAGACACCCTGTCCACTCAGCATACAGGATGGCTTGACTGTCCCTTGGTCCCTCCGCCAATACAGGTTCCAAGTCATATGAGACTATACTAATGAGGAATGATGGAAGATATAATAATGCCTAACAATGAGAAAGATGCATGTCAGAATTAATGTGAACAGCATATCTTGAATCACACCTTCATGTGACTTACCCGTGAATTCCACTTCTCATCACAAGAAAACAGTGATCTTGTTATAAAGACGTGGTTACAGCACCAGTTTAACTACTGGTTCAGAAACTAACATCAGAAAACAGATCTTAAGATCTCAACTGAGCAAATTCGTTGAATAAAAAGATAGACTGACTGTCATCTGGAAATTTTTGAAAATGGTATGTTTTCAGAGAAGTTGTAGAAGGTGGTTCAGCCATGGAAGTAGGGTCTCTAACATGCACTGACAAATCTAGTCTAAGTCTGTATCACGATGTAGTTTGGTAGGGTATTCATTTATGTAGTTACTGGACACATATTATGTGGTATTTCCTATATAAGCAAGTACTAAAAGTTGGCTGGGTGACAGCAAAAGGTTGTTTAGGTATGCTACACCAAGTAAGTGCAGTTTGGTTTTCTCCTGAGCAGAGTTGTACTTGGAAAAGAAGTGGCAGCTGATTTAGATTATAATGAAAGATGACATAAGGTGAAACTTAGAGTTCGCTTGGCATTGAATGATGAGAGCAAGTAAGTGCCTAAAGGCAAATTTAGGAAGATTATATAGTTGCCTAAGCCAAAGAATGTGATAAAGAAAAATTTTGCCCACCCTTTAAGGTTACATCGACAGTACTCCTTAAGGCTGGCTGGAGAATTGCTCTGAAGGTCAAGTTTGTCTGTATTCTATAAGCCTGCAAGTAAGCTTAGAGCACAATAAGAATAAACTCTCTAGGAATCTGCATGGCCAAAAATGCTAAGCATGACCATTTGTTCCCAGCCTTGACTGAACAAGATGTCAATGAGGTTGTTATGTGCACGGAGGACAGGCACTACATGGTAATGAATATACTGCTGCCACTTCAGAGCAGCGTAGACATAAAATCAGACACTTGAGTGTCTTTGTGTTCCCTTATTTTCAACAATAAATTACTCTTGCCACCTGAAATTGTCAGTACGTTGATGCTGCTGTGCATCCTTAAGCGACCATGACCCGATATGATTTGAGAAGTTTGCCAGCTACTCACAAACCAGGAATCTCCAAAGCAAATTCCCTCATTGAGGCGATAATTCAGATATACTAATTGCAGAGACAAACAGTGGTAGCACTGAGTTTATCACTAATTTAACCAGATATGAGCATTTAAATCAAAAAATTACTTGAAGAATGGCAGTGAAGTCTCATTTATAGAAGTGGACAAGTGTTTGTATTTCCTGTGTAAAGGGAGATCAGATTCTATAATCTCATTCTGACAGACTCAGTTCCGTTTTCACAATTCCCAGGAGAGCGCTCGTGCTCTCCGGAATGCAGGCTGGATTGAGATCTCTCTCTTGTTGCTATTGGACTGTGCAGCAATAATTCAAAATTCTGGGAGAAGAAAGAAAAGCCATGGGAATCTGACTTTACAGATCATTGATAATAAAAGTACTTATCTGGAACCAGGTTAAGGATTTTATAATCCCAGTCTTACACAATGTCCAATCAAGGTGTTTAAGCACGTGAGATTTCAGCTTCATTCCTTTCTTCAGGATTTCTTAGCAGCTGTTGTAAGTGCTGCTTCTCTTTAACCTACCCTAACCTTCACATTGATGCTATAACTGAAAATGTTACATGTAACAGAACTGGTTTGATGGGAGACTGGAAGGAAGTTTCTTACCCTGCTAAAAATACTTTGAGGTCTTTATGTGCCTATGTGACAGAAATAGAGCAAATATGGACAACAGAATGTAGAAGATTGCCAAGGTCTGTAGGGAGAGAGGTTATACTCTGTTAAACAACTACAATAGGAAAAAACAGACAAGCTGTTTGACACATAAGTCCTTCTTGCATTGCTTAAATACTTAAATCACCTACAAGGACCTACTGCTATTTCTACAAAATAAGTAGATTTCATTCACTTCCGGAGTTGGGAATAAAATGCAGCGTCATTATGCAAAAGGAGAGGTTGAGAGACCATGGAAATAAGGCAGCCAAGAGGAGGTCTAACCTATAGGGAAGACAGAGAAAGAGATTTCTCAAAGGAGCACAGTAAAAGGACATGAGGAAACAGTCGCAGCTGCAGCATGGGAAAATTCAACTAAATATAAGGAAAAAAAAATGATAAAAATTAAGCAGTGGAATGTCTTGTCCAGAGAGGCTGGGGAACTTCTATCTTTGGAAATTTTCAAAACTTGACCGGATAATGCCCCAAGCAATTTATCTACCTTTGAAATTAGCCCTATTTGAGGAGATTGGACTAGATGACCTGTAGCACCTAGATGTACACGCTACTGCCAACCATAATGTACCTTAATTTGTTAACCACTAAGTGCTTGATATGGCAAATTTACAAATCTTAACCTAGTTTTTTATAAGCATGATTTACATATTTTTTTATGCCAGAATTTATCATATATTTCAAAAATTAAACTATACGCTTGGTATTATATTTAATGCTAGCTGTTGAAATTATTTGAACAAGATCAGCAATACTAATCAATAGCTTGCTACAGAAAGTGAAGACTAACTCAGCAAATTGACATTACACTGAGAACTGTGAATAAGCAGAATAAATTACCTAAATGGAAGAAACCCCTCCAAAACACACTGTAACACTCCTACTGCTAGTTAAAGTATCTATAAATCTTTAATCATCTCGAGATAGAAGAATTACACTTCAAATTTCGTATGCCAAGGAATACCTTCCTCCAGCACAGTAATTCTTAATGATATGATGACATAGAGGTTCACTATTAAGAATGAAGAATGTCACTTGTAGAATAACAAATATAAACTCACAGAGCACTTACATTTTCATTTGACATTCCCTATCTAAGAACTGACTATATTGTTTATGATTTGAGCCCAGGTCTGTATGTTACACGCATTTACTGTTACATTGAATTTATTTCAAAACTCACTTTACTTATTCTCTGAACACCTACCCCCTTCATTCACAATTGCTTTATACTCTCACTGTTGAAACAAGAGTTGTAAGAAAGTTTCTTCAAATGATAATAAAAAGAATAAACTTACGGTTTTAAAGGGACTAGCATATGGTATTAAAAATATATTGACATTGTATGCTGTATATTATATTATGTGTATGTACTCAGACACATTTTGATTTAACTTCTTTCCCTCTCCTCACTTGACAGAAATAAACGGCAACCAATGCCTCAAACAACCTTCGTAACCTCATGAATCCAAAACTTATTGTCTGAAAAAAAATATTTTAATCTATTAAAAACAGGACATAATTTCCACAGTTCCCACTTTTTGAAAAAACTGGGTGATACATTTTAAAGGGTACAGAGCAGTAACAAAGACATGAATCTGAAAGATACCTTATATGTTAATACAATTAAGCGTTAATATAATAAACGTGAAACTCCCCGATATAAACTTAGGAAATAGGAAGAACGGCCCAAGTTTCCTAAAATTTAAACACACTAGTGGTAACAACACTGCTTTCAGTTATATCCTCTGTTCAAATTACAGATGCCTCTGTATTTGGGAAACATATTATGCCCAGGTCACATTCCTGTGTTTAACTAAGTTTACAGTCACTCCCTTTTCTTTAAATACTTGAGAGTTTTTTGTTTCTGCATGTTCTGAAGTGTCATCATTTATGGCCACAGGCAGAATGGCTATATTTAACTAATAATGACAGCAGTTGTCATTAGATTTTAAACTCACTAACACTAGTCTGACATATTATTTGAAGTATGTCTTAATTCTAAATTTGATTAAAATTACAAACATCCCATCTTCTCTGCCAATCAACATATTTCATCCCCTTGCCTTGAACTTTTATATGAACTCTTCAGGAAAATAGGTCATGGTATTAGTGTCCATTTGAACTAAAGAAGGCCCCCAGACTGTGAAAAGACTTTTACATGTTTTTCACAAAACTCAAATAAAAATTAAGGCTCACCAATGAATGATGAATTTTTTTCACTATGTCTTGTGTGATATGAATCCAAAATCTAGAATTTACAAAAATCGTATTGTATTTTCTGTTAAATAACAAAAGTTATATTTTACTTTAAGAAATAAGTCAGAATATGTAAATGATTAGCAGTTAAAACTGCTAATATTAGTATAACAAAACAGGAATCAATACTAAAAATTAAGGAAAAATTCCTATAATTATACTTGAGCAGTCCAGAAGCAATCAAAATTGTTTTAAGAAATCAAAAATCTGGTGTTTGTACAGTTTAAAAGAAATAATTAACACTTGTTCATGTCATTTCATATGAATTCTTCCCTTATTTACACTCAAGTAAACCTGAAATTATTTGGGGAATTAAAAAGGTGTAAATGCCAAAAGGAATAAGATAATCCCTGAAGAGACTGCAGCAACAACACAGTATGATAAAAACATATAAAGCCTGGATGAAAGGTTAAAACTCTGGCTCTGCACCTCAGCACCATATTCAATTGATTGGTTGATGGTTTGCAAGGCAAATGATTTTCTTCCATTTGGCATAGAGAAGAGAGAGAATGCCTTTCAGCCATCAGTTCTCTATATTTATCTTCCCCATTCCCCTCTATTTTTTCTCCTGAGCTTATGCTCACTGGATGTAGAATAATAATGGTTGGAAGACTTCATGCCTCATTCTGGGTTGGGATGAATTTCTCCATTCTGCACAGCTAGCAATCAATTTTGGTTTGGGGTTTTTTTAATATCAGGGGCCAGATATTTAATCATAATTTTTTTTAAACTGATTCTTACTGCAATCTACAGGTTAGTGGTGATACAGATATCAATGTCTTGCATTTCTTGAATAATTTTTCATTCTAACCCTTCTGCTTAGCGGAAATAAAGAAGTTAAGACAAAGGTTCTATAGGCCAAGATCTTCACCTGTTGTTATGTGAAAGGTATGGACAAAGATTTCTTACAACTCCTGGTTCTTTGTACACATAAGGATTTCTGAAAATCTACCCTGGATTTGTCTTCCAGCATACTGTTGGGGAGGTGTTAGGCCAAGTTCAACTACTGATTAAACAGAGCTCTACTTTTTACATTTAATTTACATTGGTTTTGCTGTACCTTATTGTTTCCATGTTCTTTTATTCAAATACAATTTTAAGCCATATTTGGAAAGTATTTTTCCCAGCTAGAAAATAGCATTATTCTTTTTCTTATTACAGAATTGCTGATTTCTTTACCAGAATTATGTTCCCACTGCTGATGTATCATAAAAATATACAGAAAGATACCATTTCACATCCAGGCATTTTATAGCCTAAGGATTTAATGCAGAAGCCTATGGAGGAAGATGTATCTCTCTCTTTAAATTCAAGTGGATTCTGATCCACTTGGACTGTTATTCAGCCCCCCAAACACAGTACTAATACCTAACTAATTAATACAGTATCATCTTACTCTGCTGACTTAATCAAAAGTATAACATGAAATATAGTTGTTCAAGAGAAATTGCAATAAAAGGGTAATAAACAGGGCATTTTTTATATTTATGGAATGTAGTTTTACTTTTAGCACACAATACTGGAAACATATACATCTTACAAATATAACTCTAAATGAAAGAGCACAGACATTTTGGCCAAGAAGTAAAAAAGTGAACATTTATCGACTAATCGTTTCCATATCTAGTGTTCTTTTACTATAGTGAGCCACAGAATGAGAGCTTGAGGTAGGTCATAAACAATGCTCTGCACCCAGTAATAAGATACCTTAATCAGAATAAGAGCCTAAGTGATCAGCGAAGTGGCCCATGCTCCATGCAAGGAATCCTTGTCAGTATGACATACAAAAATTCCGCGAGCACAACTTATCAACAACAGCATTTTGGCCAAAAATGCCGTCTTTAGGAAGTGATTCAGTTTAAGATCAACACAGCTAAATTAGGTGTTTACTTGTAAATTATCTATATGTGAGCTAGACATCATAGTTCCCATTATAATCAGTGGAGCTCTAGTAAGTATAGCTGTATACCTGTATAAATGCTTAGCTTCGCTACTGTGAAGGCTCCAGCAAAAATCACTGATGCTACTTTCAGTAGTATAAATACCAAAAATTGATTTCGGATTGCAGTCTAAGTCCACAATTAATTGATCAGCCAAAATTCCTTTGTCTCCAACTTAGTAACTTCGAAGAAAGATCAAGGTAAATGGCAAACACAGAAATTGAAAAATTACTAAATGGAAGATGACGTTTAGAAGAAGTCATGTTTTCTACAATAGCATGACTGATAAAATGCGCAAACTTTTTATGAAGATGTGATAGCAAATTGATTATTTTCGTGGGCAAGTTTGCTAATGTCACTGGAATTAAATTCAGTAGAAAGAAATTAGTATCGGTTTAAGAAATTGGTAACTAATGAAGAAAAAAAATGAAGTACACTGGAGACACCTGAAACTCAATTACAAAGAGATGTAGGGGTAAAAAAAAAAAGCTGACAGGAGAAACACAAGGTATTAAAAAGAATAAATAAGAATATCCAATATATTTTAAAATCCAATAACTACTAAATATATGTGTCTGCAAACAAACACTGAAATGCATGGTCTCCCATATATTTCCAACAATTAATGAAATACAACCATTTACCACCACCATATGTAAATTACATGGAAGAACAACATACTACAGAGCATTAACTCTTTGGCACAGTTCTGCAACACAGTATTTTCACAATAGTCCCCCAAAATTACGTTCTAAATTCTTGAGACGCGATACTTTTTTGTTTGCTAAACTTCTGTTGGAAAGGTACCTTATAACTTATGTCACATGGATTTATTATAAATATTGAATTAAATTAAAAGAATTCATGGCTTTCAATTTTTACCCCAGATCACGCAATTCAACAACTTTCATTTGAATCCTTATTCATTTAATCCAAGTCTCAATTTAAATTTCAATATGTCAGAAAGATGAGAAGGTGAATAAACCTAAATAAATCAAGCCATTAACATCACCGGGAATGATGTTTTATCCAGATATTTGTATCACTTGAAGCAATGAAAGTATATGCAAGATAATACAATTGTGACAGACTCTGTGATTTATACAGTACTTGAAATACTGATTTCCGCAAAGGTGCTGAACTTGCAAATATTTATGTGTAACTACACATGTAAAAAGTCTGTCTGCTTTCGCTTGTACATATTTGCAGGGTTGGGGCCTTACAGTATATCACTGATCTTCCATTCCCATGCAAAAAGAATTTGCTACTGACATTTGACCTTGTTAGCTGTGCGTTAAGGACTCAAATGCAGCAATCAGTATTTTTATACTGACAAATCATATTACTCTATGCTCTCTTCCCAATCTTGGGCTAAAGAAGAAAATATAAAATAGGTACTGTCTGTGTCTTTATACATCCTAAAATTTACCTTAAATATATTGTACCTTTTAAAAAATTTATACATCGTTCATTCATACTGTTTAGAAATTAAAAAAAAATATAATCAAAAAAGTACTATGGAATGTTATACAGAGAATTTATGAATGCTTTTAATATCAGTTCTGATTTTTGAGCACATGGAATTCTACACTATTAATTGTCATTTTCCAGTTCTATCAAACTAGTAATCAGGGGTGTAAAAAGGCCTATTTTCTGGTATTGGTGGCTTTTCTACTTATAGCAGTGACTTTTTCCTGTTATACTTACCCTTTTAATGGACACACAATATGTTACTCTGTGCCCAAGCTCACCTACTCTTTCTTTTCTCAAAAGACAAGGCACATCTGCCACCTGCTCTAGTCTGTGTCCCAGCAACAACTGTCGAGCAGCAAAAAGATTGATTATCAGTCAAAAACCATTCAACAACACCAGATTTTGGTAGGTTAAGCTTGCTGATCCAGCAAGAGATGGTGTGAAATTTTCAGTAATGTGTGCCAACATTTTGGTGCTAAAAGAACAGCAGTGCATGTCACAATGAAACACAGCCAAAGATATGCAGACAAAGCACAGAAGTTTTTGTTTTGAACTTGGCTTGCAAGAGGCAAATGAGAGAAAGAAAAAAAGACTCACTTAATGAATTTGAAAATCTATCCTAACACCCAAGTCATAGGCACGGAGAAACTATGCTAGGAGTATCAGTGACGACTTTGTAACAAATTATAGCCATACCCATATAAAAATACTGAAATAATAGGATCATTTCAATGATTCATACAGTACCAATAGTAGTTTCATCATACAATTTTGCAAGAATATATACAAAGATCTGCGCCTTTTTCTGAATATATAGGTCATTCATTATAGCCTTTCCAGGGAATGGATCACCTGTATCATACGCAGAAAAAATTTTATGTTATAAATAACAGCTTATCATATTTTAAATTGATGATGTAAGACAGACTTACTAACATAAGTTTCACTCATTAATACCTTCATGAATACATAAACATTCCTTTAATTACAGGACTTATATTATAAAGGCTGTACTAATTTATATTAGATTTTAATGTGTATAGAGAGTTAGGAAGTAGTCTTCTTCTTAAACAAATAGCGAGTAATAAGTACTATATAGATATCTTCTTGAAATGTGTTTGTACTAAGTAATATCAATCTGTAAAAGAATTAGTGAAAGATCATTTGAATATCTTGAAATTCAGAATTAAATATTTAACACTAAAGTATGTCTCCTAATACTTCCTAAGATAACAAATCCTATTTTAAATCTATGTGGAAAAATAAAACCCAAGGCTTGTTTCTAAAAAAAGCACATAAGAAAGAAAAATGGCCCAGAGTGCAAAGAAATATATATACAAAATATATGCAACATATATATAAAATGCGCACGCTAGTCGAATGATTTGTCTTTTGTCTTTTTTCTTTGCTATCCCTTTTTTTTTTTTTAAACACGTATTACTACTACAAGATTATACAAATTGGAAAGTTTCACATAATGCTAAACAATTTATCTTATTTGCATTTCTCATTGGAATTGTAGATTCCTACCTACACAGAGACTACATTAATAGTATTTTTTTTTATTATACATTGACTTATATCAATTAAAAGTTCTTTATCACAAATGCTGGTTGAATTAATAATGTAATAGAATACCCAATTGGTATCTTGAATTTGATACTGAACCCTACTTAAGCTCATGTTACAGAGTGTTTGCTGCAGAAATCTCACAATGTATTTCATGATCTTAAAATACGACAGAGAGAAACACGTTCACATTTAAACTGTGAAGGATTCAGAAATAGTTCTGCCCCTTGTGAAAAATAAAACATAATTACCAGATTGGTAAATGAAAAGGAAAGAAAAGGAATGTCTTATCAAACAATCTAAAATTAATAAAGCATAGTAAAGTATATATTCCACACTGCTGTATTAAATTTTCAAAAAATTTTAAACAATGACATTAATGTCTTCAGTCTTACATTCTGGATAATTTTTGTTAGTGAAATAAGCCTAATTAATTATGTCTGTTTGATGTCACTGAAACTAAACAGTAAATTCAATAATCTCTTTACATTTTCACCATTTAACCTCCTGCAGGCTCCCTAATGTCTATTCAGATCTATATTAAATTAAGTACCAATGCTAATGAAGGGCAATAAATGTGGCTGTCAGTAGATTTTTCTTTCATTAAGCACATTATCCTCTTACTGAGCTGTAAATGAGTAAACATTAGTTTTGTTAAACCATGCAAAAAGACAGGACGAAAATAATTTTTAATTGCACCCCTTGAGCCATTTGCTGGGGGTTCTCAGTTTTGTTTTTGTTTCTTTTTTACCTTTTGTTTTTTTGAATGGATAGAAAAACGTCTCTGCAGTTGAAATATAAACGCCGGCATCATGGGGTATGTCTTTAGGTTCTAGTGCTTCAGTGCTGTCTGCCAAGAACACTCATCGTGCAGCCATGTTCAGATTCAGCTTTTCAGAGCACTTCTCCAGCAGCTAAATGAATGCAAGAGGTAAGGAATACTGATTACAAACATATTTATTTTATGATCAATATTTAGTCAGAAAAAGTAAAATTGGAAATAAAAAATCCACTCTCATCATATTAATTGCACAAGTCCTTTAGGATTTTAATGATTATTACTAGAAATCATATGATAACCAGATGAGAAAAACACATAACCTTAAAAAGATTGATTTAAAAGTATTCTGCTCTTGCCTTTTAATGTCAAATAATATTGTACATTATGCTGAACTTATTTCACTTTGCGTTTACAAGAAATTTTAGGACATGTTAGGAATAGTGGCTTTACATTAGGGTTTGAAGCAAAAGCTACAAATAAACTTTATGCATGCAAGATAACTTCTCTTAGAGGTTACTGGCTTAATATAGCACACAGAAACTTTAGCAAAGATCCTTCTTGTGCATTTCTATACGCTCTGACTTTGATTACATTTGGCTGCTGTTTAAAAACTTTGGATACTTCAAATGCCCTCTGGATATGCCAGTGTTGAAAACAGAGAGGACAGTTAATTCTGTTGAAAAAAAATACAGTTTAGGATATTAAAGAAACAGTCCAAGATATTTGTCTTTTTTTTTCCTACTTGTTTTTTAGATCTTGTATAATTGTTTGAAAAGACAATCTAAACATATGGTCATTAAAATTTTCTACAGTATAAGAATTTAGTTCACAGCACCTAAGTTATAAATATAGAAAATAAAGAGAAAATGGATTGTTAAAAGCAAAATAGACTTAATCCGTCCCAAATTGAGCTTAGTCAGAACTTCTAGAACACTTGGAGAGCAGTTGCTTAATTTCACTACAAAGTCCTTTTATGCAATATTTTAAGAGTTTCATAGGAAAGTAAATCCTCTAATTTTAAAGGTATTTTTCAAATCTATCAGCAAAAATAAACCTAGAAAAAAATTTCTTGATTCTGAGAGAACTTGTAATTAAAGAGTCCTTTCAGTGCATACTATGTAGATTATTGCTTCTACTTTAAAAAGTAAGAACTGATGACTGTCTTTTCTTAGGCAAAATTTCAATCAAATTGACAGCAATTATGCCTGTACAGTGACTGCAGAGTGGGGCTTATTGTTAATTGTTTCTGTTTCCCAGATAGCAAAATATATTCAATGCAGCTGCCAGAATAAAATTAAATAAACTAATACTCAATTAATAAAAATCATAATACTATTTTTAAATGCTCTTACTAGAGCCAACTTCTGAGTAATACCACAGTAAGACTATTTTTAAAAAGGAAAAAAAAAAGGCAGGAGGGAAAGCAGATTTATAACAAAATGTCATACTTCAGCAAGCACATTTGTGACATTTGGTCCCATCCTAGTCTGCAACAAGAGGTTCCCATGCAGGACTCAAAACTGCTTTGAGGCCTAAGATTTGACTTCCTCGCATATGAAAAACCTTGGCAATTTTTCCATGCATTTCAATTAGAATTGAAGTGATACTTCACTTAGACCATAGTGACATGTAGGTAATCTCACATATTTTACAGTTTCCACATTTCTTGAATGATGAAATGACCTGATAAGAATCCTAGCTTTTTTGTATTCTTTTTAGCATTTCTAAAGCAAGTCATGCTTTTAAATCAGCATAGATACTTTGATGTTGAGTACTAAACCATACAAATAAGAAAGCCAGAATGTGCCCCCCTTAAAAAAGTAACTATATATTTTCTTTTTGGTTTTAGAGTTTAAGACTTTCATACACCAGGCAACAAGTATACTAAAATATATGTCTTATTACACAAAATTAGCAATTGCAAATACTTTCATGGTTTTGGATAAAGTACTTTCAGAAACCCCTCACAAAAAATAAATTTAAGAGCCATTTGTATCCTATTTGAGATTATGTCCGTACACAAGTGAGGAGATACCATGATAACTATAATCAATTAGGTTTGTCTCAGTTTACAACAATTTACCTACTCAAACCAGAAGACACAACAAAAAAATTTTGATGAAGAGATCTAAATTAAACACACTGAAATACACTTTTGTTCTCCAGGTCTTCACTTTAGTCACCTTTATGGTACATTGACAAACGCAGTTGTTCTCTTGGATTTTCCAGATAGACGGAATCAATTCATTTTGGATTAATTATGGAGAATCACATTCTTATTTACAGAGGGTAAACTTGACAGATATTACCTGTCTATTGTTAAGTCTACCAAAATTTTTTAAACAAAATGAGATGCCTGTTTTATTGTAATTTTATTTGTCTCTCAGAAACTTTTGATGAAATCAATACGGTTTTAAAAAGGGTATACTCTGAGAAATGTTTAGGTCAAGAAATCTTAATAAAAATTAGCAAGGTCATTTTAGAATATCAACTGAAACCCTATTACAATGTGAGTGAGCTGCAGCAGTCAAGACAGAAGAGCTTTGATTACCTTAGTTGACCTGTGGGAACACTTTCAGCTCTGTTTCTCTTGGATGGAGATATAAAACAGAAATTGTCTGTGCTGCTTGATTTGTAGCTGTCTATATGTCTGATACTCCATCACAGCTCTGAACTGATTTTGTTTGATGTGTAGTACAATCCTGAAGTCTTGACCTTCTTGATACCATTGCTGATGATTGCAGGCGAATGTTATGGCCAAACAGAAGTTGCTGACAGCTTTGCTTCTCTTCAATAGTTTTAGCAGCTATTTTTGCATAGGGAGGGAGACATTTTCTGAAACAGAAATATGATAAATACAGTTAAAATTTTATCTTTTTGTTCTCGTCTTTCAACTACTTTAATTTAGTAATGAGAAACTGTAAGGAGTTCAGAAAAGCCTATAATAAGTTAAAGTTTGAAAACACCTTATGAAACTGTGTTAATAGTTTTACCCTGATTCTTATTCCTGCAAACTATAAAATTATTTCAGAATTCAGCTCAATTAATCTTTGCACAAGCTAGGATCAGAATGGGAATTGTATAAAGTGTTGTAGCACAGGATTATGGGGAAGTACAGTAGGTATTTCAGCTACACTACATTGCAATAGCATTGAGTCTGTTCTAGCCTTCCTTCATACAAAATAAACATCAAATTATCTCATAAAGCTGAGAAAAGGGTTTTATTTGCATAATAACATTAAAAATGATGAGAACAAAATCCTCCAACTTTCAATTTGAGGCTACTATTAATGGCGCAAAATTACCTTATACCATAGGCCAAAAGTCTAGATGGAATATTTGTCCATATGAGGACCCCACAATCTGATTTTATCCAGTCTTTGGAAGATCCAAATTAGCACTAGTCTAACTGTGCCAACAGCAGTATCAAAGATCAAGAAGAAGCAAGAAAGGAATCAGATGAGATCAAGCCCTCATTCTTCTTTCATATTCAATAATTAAGTATCAGAATATTCCCATTATAAATTACAAAAATGTTGTCACAACAAATGTGAACTTTGTCCACATGGATTGTGGTATGCTTACCTAGGAAATCCTTAAACTAATATACTATCACAGAAATACCAAATATTGGAGTGCAATCAAAGAAAACTCTTTTTAGTATTATGAGTCTGAGCACATGATGCTGTGTTCTGAATTCTGACTAGTGACAGCAAGAGGACACTATTTTTGTAAGTACTTTTTTTCTTAGAATGCCATTCATTATTGTTTCCCAGTCCTTGTCCAGTTTTTTCTTAAAATTTCCCACCATCATAACATCTATTTATACGTACAGTGTATTTAATCCTTAGGGAACTTGTGCATACACCCCAATTCCTTATCTGAGGTGGTTTCACACAGAAAATCCAAGCATGCAATTACCAAGACTAATCTTACTCTTGCACTGCTGAGCTGTTTAATACTTTGAGAAAACTCAAATTTAGACATGTCTCACCCTTCTGGAGATTAAACACCACAAAATTAAAGTCCTAATATGTGGAAAGCTCACAACAGAGCCACTGTGAAATGGCTTTCACTAGTCAGGAAAAACAGCTTGGTACTCCATATTAAAGCACAATTTCTTCTTAGTCAATGGTAAATTTTGCTAGCTGCTATCATCAAGATGTTGTGATCCTATTTTTATGACACAAGTAAAGATGCCCAGATAGAGAAAGAAAAGATTTTGAAACCAGAAATTTAAATAGGAAAAGAAATTAAAAAACCTAAAACCCTAAAAGGTCTAACAACTTTTTTTCTCATTTAAAAGCAATTAAACTGCTGCTTATTCACGGCCAAAGCACTGAAGACCTTCTGGAACTACTTTAAAAGGAACATTTACTCTTGGTTAGTTCTATATGCTGAAATTGTTAAGCCACATCAGATAAATTTTTTTATTCTGTTGCTCAAGTGCAATTTTCTAATTATTCCTTATTGTCTCCCTAAAGCATATTTCTCCATGTTTCTTCTTTAACTAGAAAATAACAGTATACTAAACAAAAGTAAATTGTCCATACAGTTTTCTAAGACATAACTCTTCACATGGCTAATATTTTTTTTTCCGTAAGTGAAAAATATAGTTACTTTAACAGATGTTGGTTCAGTAACAGCTATACAGGTCAAAGGTATCACACAGTTTTGGATTTGAATTCAACAGCAGGATAATGACAGTTGCCAAGGATTCGTACTTGCTGTCGCTTACTACTAGTGTTGCCTGTCAAATTGTCTCTTTTTCTTATACAGAAGCCATGGAATTTTTTATGGATAGCAATTACTTACAATATACAATGAAGTACATCAGATGTAACAACCACCCTTTAGCCCTTCATTATTTGGTCGTCTCTTTGTTATATCTAGTCATCCATTTTCACCTAAATTATTTATTTATACTGCATATTTGACAAGCCTGTATTCTTTGCTATATTTTTTTCAGTAGTTGTTCAAAAGATATAGTGATTTATTTTAATATTCTCCAATTTAAATTTACATATTTAAATTTACCTTTTTATTTTTATACTTGCACTTTGTGTTGGATTTCTCAAGAAAAGCATTATCTGCATGGCAAAATCATTTTATTTATCTACCAAAGGAATTAAAAATTAAAATAATGGCAATATGAAATCTTAACCACAAAAGCGGGGTTAAGCAAATCTTATATTTATTCATTATTTGTTTGCACTGTTAAAGTATTTTTCTCCAGCCATCATATACATTTCATACTTGTTTGCACTTCCATTATTATTGCACTACATTCATATATGCTCTAGTTAACCATATTAATACATTTTTATACTGATAGATGAGAACATGAGGTTTCACGTATGTACGTATAATCTGAAATATTTTCTGGTACTGGCCTGCATTAACATAACCATAAGGCTTGTGAAAATTCTAAATTTAATTTTATTATACAGGAAACCAACAGTACACATAATTTACATTATAAAAATCAGAGTCTAATAGTTTAGAGTATTTAGTATGCTTGGGAAACTGCTTTCATAATAAATCAACCAACAAAGGGCAGATTTACACATAATCTGCATCACTTTGGGAAGGACTTTCTTCAACAAATAATGCTACAAACCTCATACTTGCCAAGTAAACTAAACTGTTCTCAACTCATACAGCAGTTGGAAAGAAAAAGTGATGATCGTTTCCCTTTTATTAAGAAAGCCAAATCTTCCTCTTTTCTCCTAATACTCTTTCCAATTACAGTCTAACACAAATTTACTATCTATTCTAAATGAGTACACCCTAAGCAATAACCTAACAAGTACAGGCAGTGTGTGAAACTCACGTCCCACTCAAGTTGTTGGGAATTGCACCAAAGGTTTGAATGAAAATTTTTTCCTGGATCTCTAAGTCAATGAATAGAAATAAACCGCTTCTCCTTTCTCTGTCACTTCCCAACTGAAACTTTGGCATCTCACAGGCCTCTGGCCATGAAAGATTTTTCCCCAGTACTCCAAAGAGAAGAAAAGAAACTACACTGCTCAGTTAGGCAACTGGTGCCTAAAGCAGAAGAAAATGTTTAAACAATCTTTTTGAATATCACAATAATCTGACAGCATTTACTACCTCAACTTACTTAGCCAAGAAACTAGACAGCACCCAATAAGCCTCTTCTGTGTCACCTCAATTGCCAGAGAAACGGGATTTTCTTTCAGCACCTGGAACAGACAAAACCTACTCAATGCCTGAGGAATGAAGCTGCCACACTCTGGAAAAGAAATCTGCATGAAAAATGAGAACATACATTTCCTTGACCAAGATAAGTGCTCACAAAGAAACTGATAATTGAGTCATCACAGCACAGTTTTACCAGTTAGGTAGATAACAAGGTAAATAAAAAGCTGTAAAAGTTTGAAACTTGGGTGTCACTTATAGTTGCAGAGTTAAAGTGGCTACCATCTGCTCCCATGCCTTTCTGTGAAGCAGAGAAAAAAGGGTAGCAGCACCCTGGGACCTTAAATGGCTGCAAGGGCCCTGATTGCATCCCCCACCTGGGGATTTGGCTGCTGGGCTCAGGGCCAGCTTAGAGATAGCACAGCTGAGGGCTGCCCCTCCTTCCCTCTGGTGACTGTGGGGAGCTGCCAGACAGCTCTGCAGGGCGGCCTCAGCCAAGGCTGGGCCCCTTCTGCGGGAACTGCCTCTAAGCCGAAGCTCTGGTGCTTGGCCTTGCCTGAGGCGCAGCCCTACGCAGGTGGCAGCCATGCCAGTACCGGTGCCCGGACGTGGGCCCTGCTGACCCACACCCAGGTCCCAGCCCACAGTCTGACATCTTGCCTTGGCCTGGTGACCGCTGGCGGTGTCTGACCCCGACACCAGAGCTGGTCCTGACCCCTGCTCACTGACTCGTGTTCCTGGCTCGACCTCGGCCTGATGACCAGCTATGGCTGTTCCAGTTGCCACCGCAGCTGGGCCCTGCCTGGCACAGCCTCTTGCCCTCAGACCCGGCTCCCCGACCCACAGGGAGCCACCGGCCCTTGCTGTGCTCTGGCAAGGGCTTTCAGGACACAACGGGATCTCTTCCCTTCAATAAGTACACGTGATATCTTGTCATTTCTAATCATTCTTGTACTTTCTTTGGTACAAAAATATCGTCAACCCTCCTGACTGAAATCAATTATTAACACCGTGACTCAGCGTTCCACTTAGCTGTCTGACTGCAGAGGAAGAACTAGTATCTAAAGAGCTGAAGAAAAGTGAGAAGACAAAGAAATTTATTTTACAGTTTCCAGGACCACTAAGTGAGCTGCAGACGGATCCAGAATGAAGGATTCACAAACGTTAAAGTTTTAAATAAAGATCCAAAGTTGAAAACCAACCTATCTGTAGGGTTTTGAGATATTTTTCCCCCCACTTGAGTGAAACTGAGAGTATACTATACAGAGAAAGTATAGAAATATTTTAAATCATTCATCTTTAGTCAGAGACAGATGCTAACAAAGTATTTACTCAATTATATTTTTACAACTTATCACACAGCAGCAAATTAAACATCTTTGACAAATCACGAGTGAAAAGTTGCCATGGCTTTACTCACACATTTTTGCTAATGTAGGTTTGTGCATCCATGTGGCATGAAGACATTTGCAAAGTTAAGAGCTCCTCGTATTTTTGAGATGATGCACATGCCATATGGCATTTTTCCTGAGCACTTACTGGACTTCTGTTGCTTTCCATTTCCTGTTCAGCAGTACAAAAGATTGTAACTAAAATGAAAGCATAAGCTTTCTGTTAACAATTAAGACTGATGATTAAATAGTGATTAGAAAATTGAACCAATCTTGTATCATAATTTTCTCTACAGCTTGTGAGAACATGGTGGGTTTTAGACAGTTTCATTTGGATGCATGTATACTTTGCATATTGCTCCTTTCTGGAACAGCAAGATTTGGAACTGAAAGGGAAATCTGTAGGCTACAAATAGGGAAAGAAAACACATTCTCTGTGGACTTGGATTAATCTGATTGTCTGTATATATAATAAAATCAGAAACACATGAAATACAGTCATACAGATTTTCAATAAAACCACTTCTCGTCTTCTCCCTGCTGCCCTCTATCTCCTCTATCCCTGTTAGAATGGAACATCTATTGTGTTTCAGAAGTTGTTTCTACAAAGACATCACCAAGAACTCAGGAGCTTTGTAATAATTTTATTCCTTTTAACAGGAAGTGTTCTTTTTTTTTTTTAATTTAGGGAAAACAAGTATGTGATAGACCTTGAGATAAAATGACCAAAATCGGGGTCAGAATTTACATAAACCTAAAATAGATCACTGGCTTTTGGATACAGTCTAGTATTTTACCTATCATTGATTGAGACAGACTGGTGGTCAGTTGAGAAGCCCTTAAATTATACTTTCTTATACATGAGATCTGCCATCTAAGTACAAGTTACCTGTAAGAAGGAATCTCTCATTTTCAGTGTTGCTGCAAAAGCTGTGCTGACAAAAACTTACAAAGTAAGCTCTTAAAGTGAGTGCTTGCTTTAGGATTGTATAAAGATCAACATTTGAATGGTTTATTTTAATGAAAAGAAACAGCATACAATTTACACAGTCAGCTGCACTATATTTCAGAGACAAGCGTTTATTGGTTGCTACCTGTAACAGCTTAGCAATCACAGTTATCAGCAGAACTAACAGTAGCAATGAACGCTAAAGCATATCCGAAGCTGCCCTTCACTGTTTCAGAGTCAATTCTTGCAAATACTTACACAGTTGTTTAATATAAAGCACATCAATGTGTCTATTACTTCAGTGCAAATAGAAGTATATACGCTTCTTTGCAGGATTAAACCCCTGTTGTCTGTTTCTTAATCAAAGGTTTGTGTTTGAACTATAGATTATCATTTTCACAGTCTACAGAACACAGACATACTACCATGTCCTACAAATCACCACAACAAACTTTAAACATTCCATGCACTGAAAAAAGCTACAAAACCTTTTAATCGTCCAAACTGATCTATTTGACTAGTTATGCAGTTATGTAAAATATGTTGCTATTTCATTGCCCTCCCAAATTTCTTGAATTACTCTTTCTTCTAGATCTTTCGTTAAATAGATTTACTAACTTTTTTGGATTTTTTTTTAATGATATGTCTGTACGGTGTTTAACACAATATTGGGGCCCTGAACTTGCCTGAAATATCAATGAACAACACCCTTCCCTCCCCCAAATCAACATTAAAGTAACAATAAGGTAACAATGTAGAAACCAAGTAATTCTATGACCCAAAAAAAGCCAACTATATAGCTGAAATATAGTTTTAATGTTAAAATAGCAGTTGCAAAAATGAGAAAAAAATGCAATTTTTATTCAGTAACATTTACTTTCATTTGACTGAATTGATCTTCTGTGACTAACTACTATTTCTTTTGTATATATCTTAACTTTCAAACATTCATTGATGATATGCATTATCTCAAAACGGCTTTATTTACCATGTGCATACTCTTATCAATTTTATCCAGTATAGCTCAATGGAATTTGATGATAAAGTAATATGAGCTAATGGCTAGGTGACATCGAAATGGGCAGATTTGCTCTGCTCTTCCAACTCTTCCCCTTGTCCTAGACAAGTTCTTCAGCCACCTTCTCTGTGCTGGCACTGACACATGACAAATCTGTTCAGTGGAGCTAAATCAGCAGAAAATTATAAATTATAAATAGATTTTTGCTCATTTATGTCCACAAATTATTTCCCTGTGTGGTCACATGAATGGCAGTGCTGACGCAAGGACTGCAGGAGTACATGACTGAAGCAGGTGAAACAGCAATGGCAGAAGAATTTTACCACTTTCAGTGGCAACTAGTCATTAGATCAGCATTACTGTACCTTCAAACTACACCTTTCAGTTCAAACTGAAAAGACAACAGGAGTTTTACTTAAGCTAGGACAGAAAAATATATGTAATACGGGAATGTATAATGAAATGGTATTTGAACTACAGCAACTATAGTCTTTCCTGTAATGCTAAAAAGCATTTTACAACTTGTCACAATACTTGGAAAGTATTTTAGTCTTTAAACGAATCCACATAATGGAAAAATATTAACCAAAAATATGATTAATTATAAACTGTATCTCTAAAGAAAATAGCCCAGTGTTCCTCTTCAACAAACATGTGGAAACATATCCAATAGGAAAAAGCCAATTAAAATAAAATGAATAATCTAAATACCAGAACTAAATACTTAATTTTATAATTACCTTTCTCAAGAAGCTGGTTTTAACATAAACCATGAAATACTGTCAATCTGTCTTGTTTGTAAGGTTATAGACATGACATTTGCTCCCTTGCCTTTGTGTATATTGCAGTTTGCATTAGCAAGTGATCAATGTGACACTGAACATCCCTGTTTCTGATATGGGTTTTCAAACATCTGAATATTTGGTTTAAGTATATCAGAATAAAGATGAAGGCATATCAACAAAAGGAGTCTTATTCAGTATTTTCACTACAGGAATTTAAAAAAGAAGAAATATGACATAACATGTGGCTTTATACACATGGCTAGCAGTATGTGACTATCCAGAATGTGAACATATGTACAAGAGGGACCAGAATAAAAGAGGTCCTTTTGTTTGAAAAATCCACATGCAATCCAGGCATAACTGTAATTTTAATACTGAGAGAGTGGATGGATATTAAAACTGTTCTGTGTTCTATGACATACATGAAAAAAGGAAAGCCATAAAATGGCACTCTTTTGGAGTTGGAGAGGGATACTGAGAATAACATGTGTCACAGAGAAGTATGGCTTTCTTAGAATCTCATGGAGCATGATGCAATTCTTTATTAATTAATTCTACTGAGCCTACATGACAGAATTGGGATTGAAATGACAACATATGAAAACATTAACTATATAGTATACTGGCATATAACTGGGAAAAAAATAAGTTGTTTTTTATGTATGTACAATTTAAATTTCAATAAAGTTGGACCTTGATTATGTAGAGCATAAATAAGATTCATTAAAATGACCATGAGTGAGGACATGGTGGTACTCCCCTCATCATGCCACTTTTCATTTGCAGGCAATCAGTGCAGGAATGAAGGCTTTTATAGCATGACAACATCTCAGAGGAAATCCCATTATGTTGAAAATGGAGATCAGAATATACTATATTGACAAAAATGTAACCGAGTAATGTTTGTTTATTGATGAACGAGACCTTTAATTTTAAACGATAGCGTTGTTTTTTGTAACCTTTATATTCTACCACTGGCCAATGCCAGAAGACTAAGCACGTGTTTAACCCTGTTTGGCTGCTCTTAAGATCTTGCGCTCATAGACCAAACCAAATGAAGACAGTAGCTTGTAAGGTTTGCCACCATGAGAAAACACTCCAATCCCTATTCTTTCTTACAAACACAGCAATTTCGGAAGATAAAATAACACGATAATGTGATTTTTCAAAATGCAGTTTGTTTAAATTATCAAGTTTGCAACATCGAGCACTGAAAATCAAGATAAAAATATAAATTTGCACATGCAGTTTGTATTTGACTTTAAGTACATGGATTCTGATAGACTTAGTGACATAATCATTTGTTATGATTCCTCCAATTCATTCACTTCACTGAGCCAGAAATGTGCAGGGAAATGCAGAAAAAGAGATAATTGTCTCATGGCTAAGGTCTGCTGCCCTGGATAAATTGAATATCATTCTTGTCTTTATCTTAAAATTCTAAAGTGATATTGAATAAATCGTATCAACCAAAAGTTCCCAGGAATAGGAAACAGTAGCCATATTTTCTAGATATCTGATTTGGAGCACCTGTGATCTGTTTTTGTAGATGTTCTATTAACTGTAAATGAAGTCTCTGCTCTGAACATCGGAGATACATTATAAAGATAAGTACCGTAAGTTATAGGAGTTTCATATTCCAAAACAGAACACCAAAATTCATTGTTACTTTGACACTTCAGTCTTTATGCCTCCTTTCTCATTGTCAGAAAAGGAACTGGTGATATCTTTTGAACTTTCAAGACCAAGCCCTGAAGACTTACTAATTAAAGTGTGGAACCAAGTAAGATTCTGTAATGTCTGTTTATTACGGATGTTTATTATTGATGGCTGCATCTTCAGAACAAAATCTGAATAAAGGTCCATACTTCAAACAAACAAGTTGTATGAACACTCCTCATTTTTGGTAGAGGCTGGAGTCCCCTGAGAATAGAAGCACAATGCAAATAACTGATACATTACACTCCACATATACCAAGTGGATGAAAAAGGATAATAGCTGGTTCTCAGTTCAGCAAAATGCACATTTTTTAATACTGTTTTAATGCTCAAACATTAAGTAAATATTTATGGAAAAAAAGTTGGACAGGCATAGCTATAACTCCAGTATAAATGTGGCAAGCTACGAAAGAGACATTAATAATTTCTCAAAGGGCACAACAGTAAATGCCAACTGATGTGTGTTAGCAAAGTGAGGCAAGGTGTGAGGATCTTTGCCTTTCCCTCAGTTAATCTATGCCTGGTTTAGACTGACTGACACTGCACTTTAAAGACAAAAACTAAGTCATGAAGACTTTCAAATTATCATATTTGACTGAATTTTCATCCATTGATTTTACTCCACCTGCAGCACACTAGACAAGGTAATAATTTATGATAATTATATGAAAATATACAATTAATATTCATCACCTCTCATTTCTCATCACTTTAGATGATCAGTAATGCAGAGTAAAAATGCTGTCAGATTTCTAATTGCTTTGTAATGGGTCTGAAATAGGGAAATCGTTAAAGACAAACAATCTGTCACTTGTCTGTTACCTTAACTATCTATCACTTAAAAAAACCCTCATTAAGTACATTGCTAATGAACGACAAAAGACTGTACTCAGTATGCCCAGATGTACCTTTTTAAACAATATTGTAAATTGCTTAAATAATTCCCAAGACGTTTTCAATCATTTTTGTGGAAATTTAATGGAAAACATATATTTTCAGTGCATGTTACATCTCATTTGTTCACATCATTATGACATTTAGTCTATCATATCCACATCTCCTGGGAGACAAAACTTTGTTTTTCTTTTTCCTGTTGACAAATCTGACCCAATTAAAATGAATTCTAAAAGAACTTAACATTCAGGTCTCTGACACCTTTCTCTTAAAAAATGAAAAAAAAAAAAAAAGTTCCATTATTCAGTTCTAAATAAACCTATCTCTTCCAAGGATTTTTATGATCTATATTAAAAAAGAAGTCCAACATTGTTCAAAGTTGAACAAATTATTTTATCTTTCACAGACAAAACAATTGTTCCCAAGAAACAGAACTCAGAATTTTCACTTACACCACTCTGGAGTCAGGTATCTACTATAGCTCTGATAGAAGACTTCATTTGAAAAAAATTCTTTTCACTCTACTGACTTAAACAGCCAGAATGAAAACAGTGCACCAGAAGAAGTATCGGTGAGACCCTGCAGTGAAATATTGCATTATTAGTTGCCACATTAAAAAGTTGGAAAAAGAAAGAAAAGAAAGAAAAACTACAGAAGTCATTTAAGACAAACTACCTATCTGTGCATAACTTAAACATACTCAATCTCCTAAATTATCAAAAACATAAATATTCAGTGCTTGTTTATGTTGTTATATATCAGATGCTAAAACACTACAGTTTAAGGCAAAATGTCTAAGATTTGATGGCTGGAAATAGAAGCCAGGCAAATTCAAGTTTAGAATTAGAGACAATTTTTAACAGTAGGATGATTAGCTGCTGAAGCAGCCTTCTCACAAGTGAGGAATTTTCCATCTTTTAGTATTGATAGTCAGACAGAACATACTGGACTCAGAAGAGTCCTGTAATACATAAAAATTCAGAAAGCAGAGAAGGCTATGCTTTCAGAAAACCATTAATTAAATAAATAAACAAGTGAGCTAACAGACTAATTAGTTTTGTATCAAGAACAGCACTACAGTGTATGCTGACGTTTAACAAACATAAGTGATGTCCAGATAGGGACGTATTTGTCCAGATAGGAATTATACTAAATAACTTTGCCTTTCCAAGTATAAAAAGGCACTTGTTGCAAACCCTGTCATTTCTCAAGTATCCTGAATATTCTACATGCTAGGTACTCTTAGAAAGACTTGCCTTCTGATTTCTCTATAACCCGTCCATCACTCTTTTCTACACATATATAGCAATATAAAACTAATACAAACAAAATAAGCCAAAAAAAGCTTTACTACTATATTGGATTTGCATGGTGCAGGGTCCCTGAAGCTGCGAGAAGCCTCCCCCATGTCCAGAAGAGCCAATGCCAGCTGGCTCCAAGATGGACCCGTGGCTGGCCAAGGCTGAGCCTGTCAGTGATGGTGGCAGTGCCTCTGGGATAACAGACTTCAGAAGGGGGCCGGAAACTGCTGCGAAACAGCAATTGCAGCCAGAGAGAGGAGTGAGGGTATGTGAGAGAGACAGCTCTGCAGACACCAAGGTCAGTGAAGAAGGATGGGGAGGAGGTGCTCCAAGCACTGGAACAGAGATTCCCCTGCAGCCCGTGGTGAAGACCATGGTGAGGCAGGCTGTCCCACTGCAGCCCATGGAGGTCCACGGTGGAGCAGATATCCTCCTGCAGCCCGTGGAGGACCCCACGCCAGAGCAGGTGGATGCACAAGACGGAAGCTATGACCCCATGAAGAGCCTGCACTGGCAGGACTTGTGGCCCCATGGAGAGACGAGCCCATGCTGGAGCAGGTTTGCCAGCAGGACCTGTGACTCTGTGGGGGACCCACACTGGAGCAGTCTGTTCCTGCAGGGCTGCAGCTCAGTCTCCTTTGCCCCGCTCTCTCTCCCCTACATATCCATTTGATTTTAACAACTAACTTAATTTTGATACCTCTAATGATGAAAGATTACCAAATTGGCTTGAGATTGATCAACAGCTTCAAAAGTCATTACAACCAGACAGAGTACAATGAGCTAAGACTAAACCAAACATAACATTGTGATTTCTGAAACTGGATAGATTAGAATTAAAAGAGAAACTGAGACACAAAGATCATAATACCAGACAAGGCCAGATAATCCTGCAGTGATTTCATTTCACAGTTTATGCATTTTTCAATCCATGAACACCAAACTGTTACATTAAACAGCCTATTTTTTAAACAGCATATTTTCTTTTACTTTGGTATGACTGCTGAACATGCACAGAAAAGAATGAATGTTTCATTTCCAAAATTGTTCCACTGACTTCAGAGATAATTCCTTAATATTTATAGTTAATTCTATATTGAACAATTACAAATAATTATACTATTGGATAACAAATGCTCACAATCTCTTAAATAACTCTGAGTTTAAACTACATTACAAGATGGCTTCAGATGCCAAACCTATAACAAGTTAAAATGGAAAAACTCTATATGCAACATTTTAGAATTTTGGGCATGAAGGATATAAATGGATAATGTAAATGTATCCAGTCCATAAGAGGATATTAATCCTGTGTGGTAAAAGCACAGGTGTAGTAACTGATCTCCAAGATACCACCACATCTTTTACAATTTTCCTTTTAACTTTACACCCCTTCACAACAACAGTACCTATTGACATATCAGCCCCAATCTATGGCTGAGGGGAATACATTAAATACTGTGGGCCGTTCCATGCTATATGTGGGCTGATTACAAGTCAAAATGAAGAAGGCAACTCGTGCAATCATACTGAAACCTTGGCCTGAGAGGTAAATTCTAATTTCAAAAGGGACTGCACTTGATACATCTCTCCATAATTCAATGATTTCAGTGAAAAATGTAATTACTTACACTGGTACTACAGAAGTTACCACCACATTGACAACTGGACAGTTCCATGATTCATACATGTACTGCCCAACTGCAAGGACAAGTCTCTCTCCCTTTTGACAGCTATGGACACCCATGTTACAAACTTGACCTTACCTACAAAACTCCAGAAAAGGGCAAAATACTAACCTACCGACTATTTTGTAGAGACACTGATGACCAGGATAGACAAAAATCAGACTGACGCACAGGTCTTGAGTAGTTTTGTAAATTAGATGTTTTTCTCATCTACCCAGAAAGTCTCCTGCTTCTCTCTTTTATTGAAATTTAAATAAATTCTCCATGTTTATTGTTCAGCCCTGATTGTCTCACACCCTTCCTGTGCTGGTTGTTAATGGAAGCAATATGCCAGGAACATCACCCCCAGTTCTTCCCACCAATGTCTGCATAGCCTTACTGCTGCTTGACTTAAGCAGTTCAAAAGGTATGAAAAATGACCAAAAGTTGCTTTAATTCTCATGTGTTGTCTAAAAATACTGGTAAGTGAACTATGCTACACATTTAAAGGTACAGGGTGAAATGAGATTGTCTGGACTAATATTTAGGGATTTTACTAACTGGGATTCATAGAATCATAGGCTCACAGAACACCAGTTTGGAAGGGACCTCAAGGATCACCTGGTCCAACCTTTCTCGTCAAAAGCACAGTCTAGACAAGATGGCCCAGCAACTTGTCCGTCTGAATCTTAACAGGTTTGGCTGAGATTACAAAAGCTGAAGTTTACAGCGCCAATGAAAGTTTTTATTTATACGAGGAAACATCTTTACATCATTAAAAGTCTGCTTCCTGAGCTTATTTTTTCCTTAAGAGGATGTTCATCCTTCCCCTTTAGGACAAGTACTTTCTAGAAAGAACCATTGCCTTACTCCGCTCATAGAGTCGGGACAACTTGTCAGGGAGACGAGAAGGACAGGGGGACATTATGCCCGTGGTTTTCTCCCCAGACACACGCTGCCCGAGCAGAGGGAACCGGACGGCGTGTGCCGACTGTACCCGGAGCCGATCCCCGGGGTTCCGCCGGGTCCGTCGAGCACTGAGGGCGCGGGGGACGGGCCCCCCGTTCCCGGGTGCCGGAGCTAATCTTTGCCTCCGGGGCGGGAGGGGGCAGGTGTGCAAGGAGGGAAGCCAAAATGGACCCGCTGGGCCCCGGGTCTTCCCGCACCCGGAGGTGTAGCCTCTGAGGGGACAGGGAGTGTCGGGCGGCCCGGGCTCCCGCGCAGCGAGCGAGGGAGGGAGGGAGGGCAAGGCGGACCCCGGTGTCTTTTCGCAGCTGGAGACGGAATCCCTGAGGGAAAAGGTGGGGGTGAAAAGATGTTCCCCCTCGCTCCGGGCCGGGAACGAGCGCTGGAGGGCGACCGGGGCCGTTACTTACGGAGCCCGGCGGCGGTCCCACAGCTCCGGAGCGCCGCCGGTCGCCATGGAGACGGCGTCGGGCCTCGGCCGCTGCTCTGCTTCCTGTCGGTGCCGACGCCACTACTGCCCGGGCGGAAACAGGCAGGGCGGCACCGTCAGCTACACACGCCGCTGCTCGCCCCCACCCGCCACGCCGCGCGGAGGGGCTGTTTCCCACCGGACGACTTATCCGGGGCACCGGCCGCCTCCATCAGCGGGCCGGCGGTGCGGGGCAGGTGGGTGCTGGACGTGGGGGACTTACTGCTGGAGGGGGCTGGCGGCTTGGCGTCGCCGTCCGTTGGCGCTAACGGCCACGGGGGGCGAAGGTCCTTGGGCCGCAGGCCCCATGCTGGCGCGGCTGTGGCGGCGGGAAGCCTCCGGCGGCCGCGGCCGGGTTCCGAACGGCCTCCCTGGCTTCCCTCCGCGGGTCCTGCCCGCCTCCTCCCGCCGCCGAGCTCCGTGTCTGCCGGTGCTGTGGGGTGGGTCCGCAACGGCGCTTCGTCTCGGGCGGTGGGGGGGAAGCGCGGCCTCAGGCGGCCCTTGCTTTTTCGCCAGTTTTGGTAAAAAATACTCTGGTGGGTTCTCGAAGGAGAAAGGGGCCTTCGTGGGGCAAGGCGTGGAGCGGGCAGGCCTGGGTGCGAGGTGCTCCCCTGAAAGAAGAGTCGGCAGTCGGGTTTGCCCTCCATGTGGATGTTGTTTTGCCAAGTTTGAAAAACATACTTTTTCTTCCCCCCTGAAAAAAAGCATTTATCCTGAAGTGTGACGGTAGTAGTCAGAAACGGGGTTCAGTGCTGAGATTAAAAAAAAAAAAAAAAAATCCCTTTTTCTTTCTCACAACAATAAAAAAAGATTTATGAAACTTGCAAAACTTCCCTACTGAGAAACATATTACCAGAAGGTTCTTGAGAAGTCAGCTACTACAAGCTTGGGATTTCAGTATACCAAAGAATCTACTTGAAGCTCAAGCATTACTGTGCTTTTCTTGGAGTTTAATTCTCCTGTTTTTTTTTTTGTTCTGTGTTATGAGCTTGATGAGAGGTGGCCAAAAATAAAAGGCACCCAGCTAGTTAGGTTTTACTTAGGGAGCTGTGCTAGCTTTATATGCTTTCATTTGGGTTTTTTTGTATCCTTTTATGTGTTCTTCTACTTTAATATTAAAAAAGTTACACCTTCTTACCCAGAAGGATGAAGGAGGGTTGTATCATTGTGCAAAACCGGAGCCATACCTTCTTGTCTTCATGCATGTATCTCATTCCAGAATTGACAAAACATTAAGTTTTTATGTACTACATTTTTTTTTCACATGTTAAGTACAATATCATTTCACAATAAAAAGTGTATCTTTTAAAAAGTGTATATATAAACAGTCCATATATAACATGTAGGTTCAAAATGGGTCAGACAGTTAAAGTGCAAAATGATTTTAAACAGGTATGGGCAGCTTCTGAAGCGTGATATGCCAAGGAACTGGGACAGGAAACACGGCGTAACTTAAATCACTTCACATGTGATAATCTATGGGAGGGAATGGCCATGTCAATTAGGCTATTTTTTTGCACTATAGATCTTATGTAGGGGTGTACCTGTGCTTGACGGCTGCAGCCTATTTCATGGTCCCATAGTTTGTCACGTTTCCTCATTTTTGCCTTTTTTAACTGTTTCTCTTTCAAACTGTAATTACGTTTATTTAATTTTCTTACACAGGGTTAAGAAATTTCAAAACCAGTCAGATTATGGCCTTCGAAAGGATAACACAAAAGGACTGGTACAAAATCCTGGGTGCGAAGCCATCTGACAGTCCAGCAGAACTAAAACGGAAGTACCAAAAACTTGCTTTATTAGTAAGTATGTTTTTGTTATTTTTATAAATTAATAAGATAATACTTTGCAGGGTTTGTTTTTACATTTTTTTGTGTAAATGTGAGTAATTGGAGTATGGTTATAAGTTCACTGAGGCTGGTTTAAATGTGAAATAAACGTCTTGAGTTTATGAGTTATCACTATATTTTGCAAAAAGGGGTTATAGTGTTCTGCTTCCAAAACACTGATATGTCTCCCAGCTTTGCTAAACATTTGTGAAAAAAACCAAATACTGTTCATCAGGTGCTGGATAATTAGGTGCACAAGTCAAAAAAGGTCATTGTAGCACATAGTTGTGAAATTTGCTCATTAATACTTGTAGTATTCACTATCACGCGTGCAGGTATAGTGTGCTGAATGCAGCCCTTGAATATATTAAAGACCAGATGCGATATATCTTCCTGATAGTCTGCAGTAATGGAAAAGAAAATGTATAGGAGGAAAATATGTTACTATTAATTTTATTTAAAAATTTCTGGTGCATTTTTGTGGAGTCATGTTTTTGGTCGTGTGTTTAGACTTGATGTTCTGTGAATTCTCTTATTTTTTCCTGTACTCCTGGTATACGTGTGTAAGAATCTCAGAGCTTTACCAGATTACTTTGTGTGATTCTTGGTTCTTCTGTTTTACTCCTTCCCCTGTATTCAGACCGTTTGCTCAAAAGATACTTTGGCCTGGCTTTCTGAGGAAAACAGGGTGTATTTTTTTTTTACACTGGTGACTGTTGACCGTTTTCAGCCAAATTTAATAGACAAATAGAATTCCCAAGGTAACTAAATTCCTAAGTTTCTTGAAAACTGGCAACCTGATAGAGAAGAAGGTGAGAACTCAGTTTTTTCCTTTAGGTAGCTGCTAGCTAGATTATCGGTATCAGCGGGGCATTAGAGAGCGCATACATGGCTGATCGTTTTGGGTTTGAGATGGCAGAATGAATGATAAGAAGTTGGGATTTCTAAGTGAGTTAAAGAGAATGCTAGTCACTGGGAGACTGAGTTTTGTTAGAATTGAAATAAATTCCTGGGATGGTTTGCCGCGGGAGGTTGTTTGCTTGGGTCTTGTTGTGTTTGGGGTTTTTTTAATTTTATTTATAGCCCTTGTGAAAACAGTTTTAAGGGTCATTTCACCAGTATGTTCCAAATTTACACATTTTGATACTCTTCAGTTGGATTTGCTAAGCAGTCCTGCTGTACATCTACTCCTTCTCAGTGCTTCCTGCTGACTTCTTCATCTGAAACTGATCTGTGTACTTGAGAGTCGTAAGTTTCAACACTTTACAAGATGTTTGTATGCAGATATAGGACATAAATCCTTTGGTCCTCACTACTAAACATTAGAAGAATCAGTGTCGCAGAGCGCTTTGGAAACCAAGCTTCTTAGTTCCGCTCTTAATAGAAATAGTTGTTTTCTTGGACCTCCTAATGCTTTTGCTTTACTGAGTTACTAGTAAAATGTGAAAAAATATTAACAATGATCTATTTATCCTTAATGAAAACAATAGGGGGACCACAGTGCAAAATATCTCTTCTGTTCAGATAGAGGGCTACTTAAACTGAATACTATGATGGAATTAATGTATTTCTTTTGCTATGAATCTATGTATAATAATGGAATTAAAATCATATGTAAAGTATTGTTGAGGGCTGTTTGCCACAAAATGAAATTATGTAGTGCCTTTCCTGTATGATCTTTTTTTTTAAATGAAACTGACCTTTTGTGATATAGTGCTGTACTTTAATGTAATTATTTTGAAGTGTATGAAGTGAGAATTGTTGGAGTTTATAACTGTCTTTTTACATCTATAAACGTAGTTTTAGAAGATGGAAATATTATTTTAATATATGAACTTTTCATTAGAACCTGTATATTTCCAAACTAATTGGTTAGTGCTCTTTATTTGGAAAGTCAGTGAGAGAAAATGAAGATAGTGGGTTTGGGTTTTTTCTTTTGCTGTTTGGCTCAGGATTTTTGGCTATCTGTGATGAATCTCTCTGACTTATAAAGCCACACTGATGTTTACTTGTAGGTGTTTTCTCCAAGACAGATCTGCTGCTTGTCTGTTGTTGTTACCATATGTCCTGTCTCTATTCATCTTTTTCTTTTAGCTGAGCTGTTACAGACTCGACTTGTTTGTCCGCTTACTGATACACTAACTAGTACAGTCAGTCTGAAGTCTGTAAAAGCACGGTGGTAGTAAAACAATAACTATTTTTATGCACCTTAAAAATTCATTGGCTATAGGAGTGGCTGGAGACTATGCTACATACCTTTGCTAAAAGGTGTTCACTTAGTACGTAGTTACAGTGTGAAAGTCATTGCCACAGATATTGAGTCCAAGGGGTTCCATGGTTGAAAAAGTTGTTAGGAGTTCATGAAAGAAAAGGTTACCATGGCATGTTAATACAAAAAATACTCTCTCTGGTTCAGAAATCCATGAGCTACGGACTTCTGAATATTGGTGGAATACATAAGGAAGTTGTTGTTGTTGCATGTCCTATCCTGATACTATTCCCTAGGCATCCACTGTTCATTGTTAGTAAAAAGTGTAGCACTGGCAGAACCTCTTCTCTTACCTGTTGTGCCCTATTCATAGGAAGTAACTCCCTTGCTCCCCAAGTAACGCTTGCACTTGGAGCCCTTGGTAGCTTCACACGTCTAACTGACAAAGGGCTCAGTTTGGTTTTCTAAAGCTGTTACTGGAGATGGTGGTGGCAGAAGTAGTAATAGTATTGGTGTGGGCAAAGAACAGGTCTATCTGCAGGTGTTTTTATGTACTGTGGTAGTAGTCAATTACCTGACTAACTCCAGTTTAGAAGCTGGAATAGCAGATGAGCATAGCCTTGTATTGCCTATTAAAATGTTTCATGACAAATTATATGGCCAGTGCAGAAAGTTCTCTGGCTTACGTGTAGCAGCGTAAATTAATCTTTAGAAGAGTGATACTGTGCTAATTACCTTAAAATCCTAAAGTTTATAAAGCAACTTGCATCTTGCATACCAATTGCAATTAATATGATATTCATTCTGTAATCATGAATATTCTTATCACAAATGTGCATTAGCGTTGAGCATAATAGGTGGTGGAATCTATTTTTAAAAATAATTTTGCTGTTAAAATAAAAATGGCAAATGTCTGAGTCCAGGCCTTCTTCAAATGATCCCCAGTGCTTCATGTTGAGCATTTGCTTTTTGCCATCTGCTATTTTCTATTTGTCAACACATGTATGCTTAGCATCTTGAACGAACAGGCAGATGTAAATTTCCAAAGCTAAAAAGAGTTGGAGATCTTGCCATATGTCATCCAAAAGATAACTATATTTGTAGTTAAATCTCAGGAATGACCTTACTAATACAAAGTAGTATGCAATTAAAAATGGTTGAATTGTAGATTTGTAAGAATGATTTCATAAGGGCAAATTACCTTAAGACTGATTGATTGTAAAATATAACTTGTTTTTGTCAATTCTAACAAATTGATGATGGGAGACGTTAATAACTCATAATAAATAAAACTATGTGTATGCACCCTACTAGAGTGAATACATTTACTTACCAGTTTGTAATATTGTGCTTTGCTGTACCTTTTTCAGCTAGTCAGGTCACAACATATGTTTAAGTGAATTATTTTACTACAGTTAATGTCAATTCCATCTTTAAGAATAGTATTAACTTAATACAGAAACTAGCACAGGTTTGACCTAAAAGTAGTCATAGTTTTTTAATCAGGTTTTTTTCTTTCTCACCTTCTAAGTATTTAAGTAAGAGTAAGTATTTATAAAATTTCCTTGCAATTTAATGAAACTTAAATTTATTTCTTTTAAATTCTTGTGTGGTTATGGGACTCTGATATCTGGGTCATCTTGATACTTTATTATTGTAGCAATCAGTAGCAGCTGAAGATGACAGACTTTTGGTCACACAACATGTGACAGTAGCAATTTTATAAATAGCTTATTTTTAAAACTAAATCAAACTTTTGTGTATGCTAGCTCATGCTCCAGTGTCTTCTCTAGCACAGAGCTTCAGGCAGGAATTCTGAAAGAAAAAAAAATTGTATTTTTTAATCAGCATAGCTCAATGCAAAGATTTCTTGATTGGTTGTTGTAAGTTTGTGCTGAAGTGCTTTCTGAAGCACAGAAGACTTGCAGTTTCCGTACTCTGAAAGGAACCACAATAAATTTTCATAATTAATAAGTTGTCTAAGTAGCAGGAGTTTGGTCTTTAATCGTCTGTCTTTTGAACATGCTGATGGTTTTGAGATATTTGGAATACGTACAGTCTTTTTATCCACAGTTACGTACAAAGTAGTTTCAACAAGAAGATTTCTCAAATAGATTAACAGGTTTTGTGATCTATACTTAGTTTTTCAGGGTATCCATACAGCTTTTAGGAAGGACAGTGCTTATGTTCTGTTTCTGAATGTGTGTAAAATTAACAAAGGATATAATTAGAGTAACAAAAATAGGATATTCATTTAAAAAATTCCACATCTTATTATTGGCACAGTTACATCTCCTTTTGGTCTAGCACTTTGTGGTCAAAGAACGAGCTGCTAGATTGTTTTCAGATTTTCATGTAGCTGCTCTATGTCTGAAAACTGCATTTTACAGGGAATAAAGTCCCCCAGAGCATAAGCTTTGTCTAGCTGAAAATCAGGTGTTGGTTCCTGTTGCTGCTGCTGATATTATAGGATACCTTTCAACTGGAAAAAAAATTATTGTGCAGGAAAATTATATGCTGCTGTTACAATGTGTGCCCTAATCTTAAAGAAAATCCATGTAATTTGAGCATGGAGTATGCAAGAAGCTCTTATTTTTAATATGGTAAGGAAATAAAATGTGCCATTTCACACATAGTGTTACAAAGATTATCTTTTTATCAGAAGGGGTGGGGTTTACGGGAATACAAACAACGTGTTAAGGTGATCACTTAATCTGTTTGAAAGAATAGAAAATTTAAAAACAGAGCATCAGGCATAGGTGAGTGACTTAGCAACAATAAAAAAGGACATTAATAGAAATTGAATTTAATGAAGCAAAGTAACTTCAAAAAGAGATTGTTCCATTGAGTTTGTGTAGAGGAAAGACGTCTGGTTTTTCTGGAGAGAAAAAAAAAATCTATTGCAGAATTTAGACGTACATAAATCTGCAAACACAAGAAATGCAGAGTGTATTTGTGTAAAGTTAAAGATCCGCTTCTGTGATTGTTGTGTGAAAGTTTGTTCTAAAATGAATTTGGTTTTACTCCTGAAAGCACTTCCCTACTGAAGAACTTCTTTTCATGCTGAATTTAAATTAAGAATTTGAATCTTTAAAATGAAAACACATTGAGCTTTGTATCAGAAGTCTCATAATAATGCTTTTCATACTGAAAATTATGCAGTGTGTGTATTCCTTTTTAAATAGCTTTTGCAGGTTTTTTTAATTTTTTGTTTGAACAGCAGCATACTTGTTAGAGATACTTAACAGATCAACATGCTTAGCTAACTCTGGATTTGGCTGACTTGAAGAAAAGGGATTTTGTAATGTGACAGCGTAAACAGAACAAGTTCAGTGCAGCCTGGCTGTAGCTTGACTGGAGTAAATATAATTACAGCAGAGAGAAAGATAAGCCACTAAGTTTAATATATAGGACTCTTGTTTTGACACTCTGGGTAGTTTTATTTTGAGTTGTTCTTTACATCTGATTTACTACTTATAACTTGAAAATATACCCCCTTGTATTTTATTAAAGTTGGGACTTGAAACATTGGTTATTAGCTTATGTAGTATATAATGAACCTCAGTGTTACAGAAGTCACTAGTTCAAACAGCTTGATTAGCTGAATCGTGGTCATGCTGATGTTCCTGCTGCTGTTTAAGCTCTGAGAGCTTTTGTTAGATTCATCCGCCTGTTTGGGGTTGGTTTTTTTTTGTGGCGGTTGTTGATTTAGTTTTTTCTTACACCAGAAGAGGTGGTTATGGTATTCAGTAGGAAGTCTGAAGAACAAGTGGTTGCCCTGGCAATGATTGTGTTGCAGTACTGGGAACTTTTATCAATCTGAACGGTATCACAAATTTGTTGTGTCAAAATGGTACTTAAAATCCCAACATTCTGGAGGTGCACACTCCTGCCACGTTCAGTGATAGAGGCTGCTGTGTCAGAGCCAAAGCTCCTGCTCGCTCAGTTGGGAGTGTGTGAAGATGTAATGCTGGTGGCAGTTGGTCCTTGGTCCTTACATGCTCTCGTTAGGGTAACTGGCCAATGGGAGCGTGTGTTTTACATAATTAGGCATCTGGCTAATCAAATGAAATGCAGTGATTAACCAATTAGTGTGCTCTGGTTGGTCAACAACCAGCTGGAAGGCGTACTCTGAACGCATCCTATACAAGAACAGCCTGAGAAAGGTATCCTGATTTGCAGAAAGGAGGGGGGGAAGAGAGGTCATGGCTGTAGGTGAAGAGAAAAAGGCTGTATGTAGTAAGGGATCAGAGTATGGAAAGGGGCGTATGACAGTATTGGCATGTCGTCTGCGGTACTGCTTTATTAGAGGTGTGCGTCCACCGTATCTCAGGAGTGATGTCTCGCTTCTTACTACCTTGCAATGTATAATTTTTTATATTGATTTTTAAAAATGTAGGTGAATTTTAACAAGTGGACAGTGTAACAGAAACTTATTTTTAACTGTTATATATAGAATATGAGAAAAACCAGAGCATCACAAAATAAGCCAGCAAGTAAGTATTATATTGCTTATCCAGGTAGTTCAGCCAGTTGTCTAAATGTTAGTTTGGAAAATTATCTCTAAATTTAATCTGTTTCCTGGGTTATTGTGCATAGTTTATTTGATATGATGAGCAGCTTTTGACACAGAATCACAGAATCTTCTAGGTTGGAAGGGACCTTAAAGATCATCTTGTCCAACCGTCAACCTATTTGACAAAAATAGACACCCACACAACAAACAAGGACCATCATCACTAAACCATACCTCCCAGACACTTCAGAGGATACATCCTACTATAGAGGATGCTCTGTAGTTTTAAAGTGCATACATAAGAAGAGAATGGGCATTAGGCAACTGAAATGTGAGATTCAGCTAATGTTGCCTTTAATGTCATTTATGCTCTGCAAAGGAATCTGATGCCTCTCTTGAACATTTTGTGCATTGTTTATTGATTGTAACAATACATTAAAAAGTCTACACTGTCTTTGGTACAAGTTTTATGAAAGGTATTGCATACTTAGATACATTCACTGTGTCCTGAGCTAGTGTTAAATTAAAATTCTGATTCAAAATAAAAGCTTAAGTATGAGCTTATTAAATCCCATAAAGATGTTGATTTACTTACTATCTGCAAGTGTTCTTTTAGCACTTTTGAAGCCACATTGGTGTGCTTTTTATTTCTTTTCTAAAATGAGACATCTGAAATAAAAATCATATAGTGAAAGATAGGAATTAAAGCATGAGGAAGGAAGCTGAAAAGACCAACGCAAAGTTTGCACATAGGTAAATGGTCTGATTATTCTGACGTTTGAGCAGCCATACTCAAGAGTATCTTGAGTTCTTCAACGTTTTCAAATCGGACTATTTATTTAAGTGCCTGCTTCTGAAATTTTAAGCAGTGGGTGAATTATTTGAAGAAGCTATAATCCCAGAACATGAGTTTGAAGGGTAATAAATGTTAAGGGCAGAATCAATTATCTTGTAATAACTGTGTTTATGTAAAGATCTCTTATTGCCTCGAAATGAAATTGACCACATTTGTGTTGAATCTGAAATGGTTATTAGATTTTTAAAATACTGCAGTATGATGTAGTACCTTAAAAAGCTTAGCATTCAGGGGACTTGTGTATTTATTTATTTATTTATTTATAGATCTGAAGAAATTATCTGTGTAGTTTTGCCTTATATTTAAAATATATAACATAACTATTATGGAAATTTACAAAAGCAACACATCCCTCCTTTGCTTCATCTTTAAACACATTAGAGTCAGAAAATCATGACCTGAATGACATAAGAACTGTCCCACCCTCCATGTTTTATCTTTTCCTTGCCTCAGTTGGTCATGAATGGTTTCTCAGCTCCCATTGAGCTGAAATGCTCAGCAAACATTAGCTCATTTGAACTGATTTAATGCAGAAGCAAATTCTTATACCTGAAGGGGTGTCTTGTAGGACACTTTGTAGGTACCTTGTATTATTACAGTAAGAAAGTTCAGCTTTTTTGTTGTAGTCTGCCAGTCATTTGGATAAACTATCTGTCATTTAATTTTCAGTATGTTAAAAGTAACACTTTCAGTCTGAAAAGTCAATATTTGGGTATTAAAACTTGACCTTTCATTGTTGTTCTCAATAAATTAACAGTAATGAAAAAATTCATAGTCTGTGTTGGATTTATGACCTAAGGATGTCCATGGTCAAAGAAGGTAAAGATGAATGAGTTTTCTGAGCAGCATCTTAGCTAAACATTTTTCTTTTCTTGACAAAAACATTAAACAGTAACTAATTAGGTGTTTGAGGAGAGCCCGAACAATAGTTCCTCATTTAAGAGGTGCTTACCTTCTGTCAGAGCATGCCAGCCATCCAGTATTAGTTCCTACTAGTACGGGAGAGCAGTGCGAGGTACGGGCTTGATAGGTTTCTCTCAGTAGAGCAGTAGCTTCTGTAAACGTTGCTGCTGAAATATAAGTAATTAAAACATTGGATTATTCCTCTACGATTGCTGATCTCTCTTAGGTGATGACTTTTCCTTTTCATCTACCTCCTCTTAACCAAAGTGGGGAAGTTCTCTTAAGGCTAAGACCATCTATAGGGAGTGCTTATTGTATATCAGTGGCAAAAAAATCAATAATAAATTCTGTTAAGTGAGCAGAATATGCTATTGTCGCATGATTTCCTTGAGTTATCTGGAAGGTATGTCCCTTTAGTGGTTATGAGGAGACACTGTCAAAGATTTTTCTTTTCTGCAAAGGGAGAAATTTGCCAACTGTGACCAACCTCAAATTAGAAGTTAAATTAACACCAAACTAGTAATCAGTCCAGATGTGAATGCATCCTTTAAGCCATCACTGTGAGTAAATTCAATCCAAACTAGATGCAAAGTTTATGCGATTCTATGGCTTATGTTTGGAATTGTTTTGTCACTATGGCTATGACATTTTGAAATAACCGAATGCTGGTGTGTTTTTTGGGTTGAATTGTTTGTTTTAAGTACTGGTGTGACATCCATGAAATGGAGTGTTTGTGCAGTGGTCATCGCATACTTCAGGGGCTCTGATTTTAAAGGTTGACACTTCTCAAGATGCTGTAGACTGATAGGAAAGTATTGTCTGTACAACAGGCTGTGGTGCTTCTGGTTAGTGGTGGTTTGGGTTTTTTTTTTTGATACAGTGTAACATGTTTACTAATGTATCTCTCAAGTTAAGCTGCCTCATAAATGGTACGTGGTTTCTTTATGGGTTTTGCACCCAGATGTTTTCTAAACTGAGTGCTAAATTCTGATAATATTTAGCTTTTCATGCACGTTTTCAAAGTTATAATTTGACTGGTGCCTAAGGTGTTGTTTTGAGATCATGAATGGCTTCGCACACTGTAGAGATTCTCTGTATTGCTTCTAGATATAGGGAAAGCTGAAAGAAATATTTCCAAGAAAACGAAAAACCAACTTTTGAAATGTTATGCAAGTGTTCCAGTTATGGTCGCTAATAAATAAGGTTTTTAAGAAAGTCCTCTATTCTTCAGGGACTGCTTTCCACTGTCACTTCTGCAGTTGAAGTGCCTTAGGGACTTAGATTATTTTGCATTATGCTTAAATCTGACCTCTTAAAGGTGTCTGTATGGTTTTAGGTAATTGAAATGGATTTGAAAATTAATAGTGTACTTTGGTTTGGAATACTGTTTTAGTGACAATCATCTGGGGCTGGGGGGGACAATGCAAAACCCTGTGCTTTGTGCTCAGCAGTTCTTAGGAAGTTGTGGGGTATCAAAGTGTTTGACTTGCTTAGCCCACAGAAAGGTATTCATCGTGCCAGTCGCGGCGCCAGCTGAAGATTCCTGCCCCTGACTGTCTGTCCCTGCCCTTCTGCCAGATGTTACTCAGCCAGGAAATAGCATCCTGTGGGTTTTCCTTCATCCACTACTGTATGTAGCAGCTGGAAAAGTTCATGCCCATTTTTTCAGTAATTTAAGCAAACCCCAGTTGCTTGGGTTTTGTCATGTGTTTTGGTTTTGTTGGTTTTTTAGTTTTGTTTTTAATAATGCAATACAAGATTCTGCGTTTTGCTTTCACATGAAAGTGGCGTTTACCTAAACTACTTTCCTAACCATTTGTGTAACTGGCATTATTGTATGACTAGGGCCACGTTAACTTTTGTCCAAACAACCAAACAGCATTTAATGCGACATACAATAGTGTAAGTTGTAACCGCAGAGGCCAGAAATTTAAAAGGACCTTTTAAAATTTCCTTTATGTTTCTATTTTTACCTTTATACTCCTCTAAGTTTTAAAATGTTTTCCTTCTTTCCTTTGCTAGTTTTTGGCAGTTTTTTAATTGCTTTATCTTCTCCTGTGGTGTAGCGTGGTTTCCAAAAGGCGTTTTTAAGCTTTTGAGGCTCTTGGGTGGCTCTTCATAGGAAAATAAGGGGCCATGGAAGCAGAAGAAAATGAAAGAGAAGCTGTTTCTAAAGATGTACTTTCTGATAACCATAGGGTCTGTTTTCTCTCCTCATTTTCACACCTTCATTAGCCAAATTAACCTTTGCTTCTATTTATACAACAACAGTTGATTTTCTTTTTTATCACTAAAAACTGAAACTTTTACATTTAATTTCAGCATTAAGTTTGTTCAAGAGCTGAGAAGGATGAGAAGTGTGAATATTTAATATAGAAGTTAGGTATTTGCTGCTTTGTTGGACACTTCTCAGTCTAATGGGGTTAGGTCTTCCCAGAGACCGGGGAATAGGGGGACAAAGGACTAAGAGTTCGTTACTGAGGTTTCTGTAAGATGAACTGTTATTGCTGCTGCAGAAATGTTGACGAAAGGTTAAGAATTTTCCAGTGAATAATAGAACTATTCAGAACTCTCATCAGAAATTAAGGTTATCAACCTGTGTGATCTAAAAGTGAAAGAAGATGTTGTGGTGAAATTCTTGGCTTAATCAGAGAGAAGACTGAGGAAGTTTAAAGTGTGTTTAAGCAAGATAACTTAAAAAAAAAAAAGTCCAAGATGAAAATTAATGAGTTTATGACAGTGTAATTTGTTTTACGATTTGTTTTTTTTAATTCCACTTTTAGAGGACTCCAGTAATTTTCAAGAATTTGCAGCATTGGATTGACAGTATCATCCTCTGTGTTTTTACTATGCGGCTATTAGTAAAGGCTAGTTCTCTGGGCAGCATAACTGTTACATATTGCTGTGTACATCTAATCCGAACTTTTCTTTATTCTGACTGTTTTTAAAATAGCAAGTTGGGCTGTCTGTGGATGTTTTCTTCAGAAATTATTCATTGGGTGACAAATAACTAAAATGTTACGGAAAAATTCCGTTTTCTTCCTATGTGCTGTCTTGATGACAGTTTGCTGCAAATACCTTGAGTTACAGCAAATATTTCCTTACAGTAGGAGCTATAGCAGCAATAATATTATCAGGAATATTTCTATTCTGATGGTTCTTACTCGTCTCAAGTTGGAGATCTGCTGGGCTGGATGCTGTGTACGGCAGTGGTTATCTCTGGCCTGAAGGAATAGAAAAGATTAATAACGTGCGTAAAACACGCGAGCAGTTGAATATTGTACAGGAAGCTCAGGTTGATACTTGCATAACAATTTCTGCTCATGGCAGACTGTAAGGAGAAAAAAGGGAGAAGAATGGACTCTTTTCACCAGCTAGTTGATCACTGAGGGATGTTAGAAAAACGCCATAGAATGGATAAAGGATAAGAGAGTAGGAGGAAAATGAAACTCCCTTTTTTATTTTCCCTCAAATGAGAAACTTTTCCTACAAATAAGAATCATTCTGGAGATGGGCAGTGGAGGCTGGAATCAGTGTCAAAGCAGATAACAAGATCAGGTAGGAAAAGAGTGAAGTTGTTAAAAAGCTTAAAGATTGTTGTGTTTGGGGGAAAAAAAGGAAGAAGTAATTAATCAAGAAGATAAATTCCTTGCTCTTTTGTCCAGCTGTCTTTGGATAGACATCCTTTAGGGAAGTTTAAACCTCTATATGAAAAGATTGAATGTCACAAGGAACTCTTCACTTTCTGTTTCTCCTCTTTGCAAGTGGAAAAAGCCGGCTTCTTCCATGTTCCCCACTAACTTCTGCCAATTGAGTGAACACGTTGAAAAGATTGATTGTGGGCTATGAAGGCAAGTTTAAGACCTGGAATCATTCTTTTCATGGAAGCGAACAAGTTTCACGTTTCAGAGAGAGTGCTTTGTGGCAAAATCACTGATATGCGAAAAGCACCTTCAAAGTAATTTTGTTTTGTGCTGTTTTAACGTAAGACCACATCTCTTTTTTTCTTTTTCTTCACTCCCTTTTGCCAAATACTTGCCATGTGAAGCTTTTCAATTCTGAATTGTGCTAATTACTTAGCAGGGGATGGCTTACAAAAATGTAGACAAGTGTGGAACCTGATCTAGTGAATGTACTTAGTTATGTGAGTATCTTAATGAAGTGTACTCCTGATATTTTTGCAGATGAAATATGCAAAATACCCCGTATTTAGCCCACTGAGTGCATGTCCTGCCTGTTACACTCTTAGTGTACAGGAAAGGATATGACCATATCAGTTCAACTTAGAAAGCCTGTAGGGAGAGGAAATGTGAAACAGATATTTAAAAACAATAAACTTTTTAATTTCCTTTGGTCTTCATTTTTCATCATGCTGGTGTAGCCTGGAGAAACAATGAAATGTGTTTGATGTAACCTCCTAGTAAGCATTAGGTGGCAGTAGCGTGTTGTATTTGGCAGCTGCTTTGTCGTTCAGTTTTTATCTTCTGCAATCTTTAGTGTGGTGTAATAAATGGAGAAAACATGTATTTTATTTCTTATAGTTTTTATAAAATGCTGATTTATGCTTGTTCTGACTGTTGTATGTGACTGTAAGAGCAGACGTTGTTTGCACAGTTGTATACATGGGTGGGATAAATATACTGTAGTTTCTGCACAATATTCATGATTTATTTTCTGATACACAGTATCTAACAGTAATAATATTAACTGAAAATGTTCTAATGAGAAATATGCTGTTAATGACTAAGGGAGTTTAGTTTTGCAGCCTTCACTTTTTCATAAGCTGTTACAATTTCTAAATTTAATATAGCCTATTAGATGAAATATGTTTTTATACTTGTGTTTACTCTTTTTTCTTTGATAAAAAACAAACTTAGGCTCAAGAGAATGTTGGTAGGAACATAATTAACCTTTCAGCACAGTGGTGTTATTGTCACTCCAGATCTTAGACAAGTGTGGTTACCTTGTGACCCTTTTGAAGGTTTTTTTCCCTTCATCCATGGTTCTCACAGGTAAAGGATCTCAAGGAGCTTGGAACTGGTGTTGTATTGTATTAATTGGGCAGGCTGATCGATTAATAGAAGAAGAGCAAGAAAGTGTTGACAGAACATGCTATCTAATTAGTACCTGATGAACCATGTAGGGCCACAGAGGCCAGAGTGTGATGTTGCTTCGGGGTGGCTCCTATACAAATAGACCTTTATATGCAAAACAGGCCTGTAGAAAAGCAAAAAAGAGTATTTCAGTATAGTTCCAGTGAAGGAAATCTTCATTGCTGAAAAGCTTCGCTTTCCCTGTGAAGTTGGGGAAAGCTAGGAATACTTAATATTTCATAGAAGGAGCATGTATTAAAGCATCAAGCCTGTGTTTTGTACAAGCCTTGCTCTTAAAAATCATGTAGATTTTTTGCTTGTTTAGGTCTTTTTTTTTTTTTTTATGTAAGAGGCTATCTATAGGTTATGCAAAAAGATGATTGATTTTTTTTTTGTTTTTTAAATAAAACTATTTACTTTTCTTTTTGCTTTTTGGATCAGTAAGGAAGAAATACTAGGACAGTTAGATTTCCTGATGGCTCATGTGATAAAATAGCAAACAAAATCATTGTATGTTAAGAGCAGGTAGTATTAAAACATTTTGAGGTTTCACCCTAACTAGTTTTCTGTTGTGTATTAGTTTGTAATAGTTTTTCAATTGAAAATTAGGTAATTTTGAATTGGAGAGCATTTTGAGTCTAGAAGGGTAATACTGCCAGAATGAGGATATTTTCCATTGGTAATTAGGATATTTTCCATTCATTTGTATAAATATTGGTAATTAATTCAAACTGTTAATTCAGAAAGTCTCCCTCCTCCCGTGACAGGAGAAAAGTTTAATGTTTGCATGTTTAAAACAAACATTTTTTAAAAAATGAATTCATTTTGTCCTGCTGTTTAAGCTTTTTTGTTTACTGAAATAAACCACTTTTTGTTTTAGAATACTTTCATTTAGTAAACCACCTAAATTTTTGTAAAATACTTAAGTATGTTTTTCATCCTGCCCTAATTTAATGAGTTCAGTGGTTGAAGTTGGAAAATGGCTTCTTCATGTGACCTTTCAGTGAGTGCCACAGGGTGGGGACGAAGTGCATGTTTGTCACCTTTTTTCTTCACCAACACAGGTGGCTAAAACACATGCTTTTCTTAAAATTAGTTATGAAAATAAATAAAATTCCAGTTTAATAAACAGTTTTATAATTCAATCTGTGTTGTGATTTAAATCCATCACAGAATGGGCTCCGCAAGAAAAAACCCCAAGAGTTCAGCTCTAAAGTGTAGCAGCTAGTCTGCATAGATTCTAATCTGTGTATCATGCCGCCCATCACCAGAGTAAATGATCATTTGGAGTTGGTGTGCTTGATTGCTCAAATATAGATGTTATATACGTATGTAGGTAATACTAAATGCATGTGTTAATACTATTTCATGCTGATAGGGATTTGTGGCTTAAAGTATTCAATGTGACAATGTATGTAAAATTAGCAAAAGTGTTAACTTTAAATGTAATTATATAGCTCCCGGAGTGTTGTAATTGCATTATATGGTTCCTTTTTTGTGCTATGCCCAACAGGAAGACTGTTCAGCTTTTTATTTTGGTGCTCTATCAACCGATCTGGAACTTTCAATACATGCCATATAACTTGATTAAAAATACTGCTACAAGCCTTATAATGACATAGTATAGAACTGGAAATGTGCAGTTTCGTTGGGGTGTGGGGTGGTGAGGGGAACCGTGTTAAACTTAGCTATGGTATTTCAGATATACAAGTTTATTATCTCAGATAGCTCTAGACATAAATTTATTGAGCCCTGAGACCAATAGAAGCACAACGCCTAGTTTTGTGGTGATGATCATGAGGTGTAGGGCCTTGACCAGCCACAGTTTAAATTGCCTGAGGACAGAGATTTCAGGAAAAATCCTGAAGTCAGTATGAACTTTGCAACGGAGGCAAGGTTTTGCCTGAGCTATCACTCTGGTCTCTCATGTTCACAGTCTGCGGGAAGAGACTTTGACATAGGCACTTCTGGATCAAAGCAGAAAAACTCTGCTACTTCCAAATGTAATTTTAGAAAGAGGAGGGATGCTGCGCTGAGCTTAGTTGTCCAAACCTGGTTCCAAAGCTATGGGAATATGAAGATTGAACACTGGCTTTTTGTGGAGAGGGAGGGAAAAAGAAATGAGTTCAAATACAGAGAATGTCAGCCTACCGTATTACTTTGATTCTTGAAATTATTTAGGAGAGTTGTTGATTTCTTAAATACTTAAAAACGTGGCTTAAATGTTGCGGTCATGTGGCCATATTAAGGAATCCTGTTTTAAGAATTGTAATATCTTTCTAAAAAAATATGTCCACTAGGTTTGTAGATAACTAGAGAAATGGATGCAATTATACAACCCAAGCTAGCCTTTGTTTAGAAGTCAATTTCTCCAGATTTCTATGACCATTTGGTCAGATCTACACAGATTTGGTTGTTGGTTTAAATCTAGCCAAGACTGGTGGTGTCTTAATTGCTACCACAGAGCAACCATTTGGCCTGTGCGAGATGAATGTTGTCAAGGTACCTTCTGCAAGGCGGACATTCATCCACTGGGAACGTATCAAGAAAGTTTTCATTAATTGGTCCCTTTGTTGGCATTTGTGGCAGAGCAGCCAAAAACTGAGTATGAACAGACACTCTGTGTCAAAGGGTGAGATTTATTGGCAACTCCCAGTAAAAACTGGTGTTTACTACATATATTGTAAGCAGGAGCAAAGTACTTTCCTCCTAAGAACAGCCTGGCATTAAAATTACTCAGATTTTTTATTTTTTTTTAAAGCAGGGAAATGTAACAAGAATTCAGACTATAATCAGAAATTAAATAGGAAATAGCTGGTTAATATTTTTCTTCTTAATGTTGACTGTCTTTTAGCTTCCTATTAATATGATGTGAAGTGTTATGATGGGTTCTGTAGTCAACAGACAAATTTGCATGGACCTATGAATACTTCTGTCAGACGAGAACAGTTGGACAGTTTTTATCCTGACCTTGTTAGCTTAACCTGTAGATAATAACAATTACTGTTGATAACTATAAATGTTGTGTAAAGCATGTGAAATGTTTTCAAACATAGTTTCCAATTTTGATACTTTTATGTTCATGTTAACTCCTGCATTTTGTTCTTCTTTTGTTAAAAGGGTACATTTCATTATATTGCAAGGGACATACTGGTAATGATTTGTGAGCTTTGTCTTAGCGCAACACGTTTGTTGCTAAACTTTGTATAGACCAAGACTGTTCGTATTAGGCTTTCTTTTCTGCTTGCGTATGCCCATTTTATCTTTAAAAGAATTTTAACTTATATTATAAAGTGGAATAAATAATAGTTTAGACTTATTAACCAAGTGAACTGTCACATTCTCTGAGAGAGAATTCTGATTCTGACATTTGAATATATTGCCTCTTCAGCATTGAGCTTTTGATAGAAGAATAAATAGATTGAACCCCCCAAATACTGATCGTGTGATGTTTAGAAGTGCTTGGCATTAATCTGTGCAATTCCAGTAAGGAGTCAAAGTCTCATTCTGTTGGATTCCTAGCCATGAGCCTGGCCATGTTATTTGAAAATAATGGCTTGGGTTTCCGCTTCCAGTGTTTCCCCCCCCCTCTCTTTTTCTCCTCTAAACAGCACAGTATCCAACTCTTACGTCCACTTACTGGCTGTCATTCAGCTAACTCTCCTATCAGGGAAATGGATGTCATTGATGTGTACTACTGCTAACTGATACTATCTGATGCTTATCTGTGGGGACTTTCACTTTTGCAATGTTAATCCAGCCAACCCTTGCATCCCAGTTTTATGACTTTTACCTCCTCTGTTCACAGTTCAGTTCTGTCATTCATCAAAAACGGCAGCTTCACCAGATACGGAGCAGTGCTCTATTTGTAAAGTTTGGGTTGAATTTCTCTTCCCTGACCGTTACCAAGTGTCTTTCACTACTGCTTATTTTTTAATATATTTTTACAAATTCCAGGAGGTATTGTAGTTGTAGTGTAGGTCTTGAACACTGTGGCAAAAAAAAAAGTTAATACATGCTTGGCTAGAAATCTCATTTCTAGCTGTATTGCATGGAACAAGTACTGTCGGGCTATAAGACTATTGTAGCTACCACTGTAAGCCTAACATGGAGAAAGGGAGAAGGATGCTAAGAGATACTAAGTTAATTTTAGATATTAATATTCTATCATTGACTATTATTTACAGCTTAGATTTAGTCATTAGAGGTAGTTCCTACAAAAGAACGAGTACTTGAATGCATGTAAGTAATCCTCTGTTGAAATTTTACTACTTGATTTACTGAGGAACTTAGGGCACATCTCTAGCTTTAAATATATCCTTTATTCTCAAATGTAGGCACACATCCTCTGTTGAAATAAAGCAGGAATTCAGAATTGTTTAAACTTGTCAGTTTAATTTAGCAAGGTGATTCCATGAGACTATAGATAATTTCAGAGTTAATAAATCTGATATTTTAGAAATTTACTATGCTGTAACTGTTGGTACTTTATGACTTGTGATAGTAAGTCCAGAATAGTCTAACTTCTTAATTTTTCAGTTCTAGTGGTTTCATCATTGTTCTATATCTGTCTTTACTTTTGTATTTTAGAACCTTACTAGTGATTTACCATATGAAAAGAAAAAAACACCTAAAAAAACACCAATCAAAATTAAAAGTCTGAAAATATTTCTCCAAAATTATTGTCTTGGGCGAAAAGAGAAAGATTTCATGCAGCCACATCTGGTTCACCTTTTTTATATTACTTTTTATTTGCTGCTGAAGATTTCTCCAAATGTTTGACTGTTTTGCATGAAATACTGGAAAGTAGGAAAGACAACACCATAGAAAGGGGAGAGTACTTCATATTTCAACTGTAGAAAAAATTTAGACCTGATCTACTTAATTTTTCTGTCAGAAAAAAATAGAAATTTTACATTCTAAATACACTTAAAAGCTGTGCAATTTTAGGGGGGAGGAATTATTTCCTGTTATCTGTGAAATACACAGTAGTAAATGAAAACACTTTCTCATACCTTAAGTAAAAATTTGGAAGAAGTGGTAGTTTTCATAAGGAGAAAAGCCTTCTGTTTTGATGTATGGAATTGGGGATGTGGTGCATCTTTGGTTTTTAAAGTGAGTATCCCTTATACGCAAGACAAACTAACCGTGGTAATGTATTAAGTAATAAATGAGAAGGAATGGTACTTTTTAACCTTTTCTAAATAATCAACCTTTTCAATTTGTCATGTGGAAAAGTAGTTCTGAGTAAAAGTTTGACTATATTAAGTGGTTTAGTTATTGTGTATTCCACAGTTTAGCAAGAGGTTACAAATTTAGTGTAAAAACTGTCTATATGCTTCACCCTTCCCCTCCCAATAAGTCGTATTAAGTTGATTCTCACTGGGTGCTGTAAATTTCTTTTGAAAAATAAATTAATGAGCACCAATAAGAAATGTACATTAAATTTACTTAACTGGAGGTTTTCTGCTTGCTAATTTGAATTTGATTAAAATCAATCAAGCCTATTACATTTATTGCATAAAGTTAAGCAATTTGTACAAGTGTTAGGAGGATAGGGACCTCCATATGTCATCTCTGTGTTGCTTGATTTGCTCAACCAGAGCTCAACCAGCTTAGTTTCTCATCTTGTGGTATGGGAGTTCTTAAGGTCTGTTGGTATGGTTATTGAGATGGAATATCATTACAGTTATTCACCAAATTATCTTTATTAACTTCCGGGGATTAAAGTCCAGGGATTAATTTTGCAATTCTTAAAGTGCAGAAGAGATGAAACTTCATGGAGTATAAAGTAGGAAGAAATAAAAAATGTAGCAGTTGAACATGCTGTGGTGTGTTCCAAATTCTTATATAAACCTTGCAGGGGAAAACCATACGTGTGGCACGCTGTGTAAATGAAAGTATCAGAGTTTCCTAAGAGAAAGAGAGAGGTCACGAGGTTTAATTTCAGGAATTGTTTTACTTGACTTGTTAGTTGAACTTGTTAATGATGATTGTAATGTAAAAGTAAAAGTTTGCAGCTGTTGTTCTGAGGATGTTGGCTAATGATGTGAAGCAGTGCTCACATCAGCTGCAAGAATCAGTAAGAAAGCAATAGACAAGTAAGTCCTTAAGCCCTATCAATATATGATGGAACTTAAGTAATTTTCGGAGAGTCTATACTTTTAAGTATTTGGTGAACGCAACCACATTAACATGTTTTTTCTGAGACGGAAGTTTACTCGCTTGTTTTTTCATTCTGTAGTAGGTATCAAAGGCAATAGATTACCATAATGAAATGCAATTGATTTTCCTAAACTAAGAAGTACCATTAAAAATTTCTAAATTTTTGGATGCTTATCTATGAACTGAACCTGAATCTGTGTTTCAGAGTATGTTTGCCAGGTGACATGCTGTTCCCCACTGTACACAAACTGCTGAAAAGTACAGTCTGATGTATATTAAAAATAAGACGGTTCAATGCAGTTGTTTTAGAAAGGTAAAATAATGATACTGTAATTGAAAAGGGCATGAGGTTAAGTCTGTATTAGCCTGGTTTGCCGTTTCCCTGCAGCACTAAAAATGTCACCAAGTCTCCAACAGGTAATGTTTAAAGTGAGTTTTTCATTTCAGTTTTGGACTTTCAAGGTTTGTGCTTCTTCAGATTTTTCTTAGTGATTGTACTAAAACATCCCCCCTAACACCTCCCCCCTAAGAAATAATTAAAAATTAACCCTTACACCAAGAGCCAGAGTCCTAAAGAGACGCTATGACAATGTGCCATTTAAGATAAACTTCAGGGGAGTGAGCAGCATCACATGTAAATGTAAAGTATTTTTTACAGGTAAAAGGTGAACTAATATATTTCCATTATCAATCAGTTTATTTTTTATCATTCACAGCAATTACAAAGCATCACATGCTGTAAAGAGACATAAATTCCAGACAGCCTTTAGTAATGGAAAGAAGTTAGCAAATTACTTCTAGTAGAGGTATAAAAAAAGAAAACTAGATTGACCATACATCTCTTCTTCCTTTTCCTCTCTGTCAGACTCAGGAAAAATACCCTTCATTCTTTCTATAAAGTTCTGTTAGTTAGTTATATGTTAGTAAAAATTATTACTGTGTTCAAAAATCAAGATGAGCTCTCTGTGAAAAGCTATTTTTGTGGAACCATTGCTTCTTAAAAATGTTACACATATGCCAGAAAGATTTAAATTTTCAGCAGTAATACAGCTGAAAATAGTGCTGAGGTGGCAGGTATGAATGACACAAAGATAATTTGCACAGATTTTGAGAAGTGATATTGCAGGAGACATTGGGGGTCTTTAACATTTGGAGTAAGAACTTACAACTGGATGCACAGAGGGAGAGATGAACAATAGTTTGGTTTGAGTAGTAGGAGAGAGGTCGAGTAGAAAACAGGCTTGTCTGTTTTCATTATGGAGCTTGTACGCAGTTGCAGCTGAGATTAACCCAGAAATAAGACTGAATGGGAAAAGAGGAGGAGATCAGAAACGTACAACATATTTCACCTTCCTCAGAACCAAACCAAACCCCTGGCTCTCTTGATGCAGCTCCTCTGACGGGTATGCTGGAGAGGGAGGAGAATCAGAAACAAGGATAAGGATATGGTAACCAAGAATGGGGGAAGATACCAAAAAACACTGGGGTTGATTAATGTCTGAAGCATTGATGAAGGACATTGGAGTACTCTCTCTAAACATCAGCTATTAGTAGGTTGGTTAAAACTTTGGTAAGGTGTCCCCTGTGGCTGGTGTCTGAGCTGGCTGAACAGTGCCTGGAACAGCTGGAAGAGAGGACATCTCGTTTGTCTCAGAGATGAGATGAGTCTATGGGCAGTTGAATCAGAAGGCTATTTTTGCGTGCTTAGGTTTTGATCAGCAACCTGGAGAGTAGGAAAAGGAAGTCAATGAGAACAGGTACATAATGAATTCAGATGCAATGGGGTCACTGGAGACAAAAAGAGGATTAGAGTAGAAGAGCAGAGGTTTGAGGATTTTTCTTAGTGTAGATGTAGACTACTAAAGGCACTGGATGGTAAGAGAGGAACAAGCCCAACAGAGGAAGGAGCAAATAGTTTCAGAAAGTATGGAGACCAAAATAGATATTTTATATTTTTGTAATTAGTAGACCCCCTACAATGTAGTTGTTATTAGTTAGATGAAATTGTAGACTCTCAAAAATAAAAATTGCATATGTTGCAAATATTAAATTTTCCAAATCTATAGGAAAGACGTTAAAAGCTAGATGATAACTGAACAATAATGAATTTTCTGCATTATTTAGGAAATGAACAAAATCGCCTTTTCTGCATTGATTATTATTTTTCCAAAGTACTTTTGCAACATTTGTGGCTTACTGTTTTTTCCTGACTACTTCCAGTGTAGTCCAAAATTATTTTTCAGTCAGGCAAAGTTTTGGTGTAGCAAAGGAAAAGCGTGACCAGTTTTGTGGGGCTGTTTTCTCAACGTTCTCGGCAAGAGTGAAGCCAGTGTTCTTCTGGGAAATTGGTCAGTAATGTTTCCATGGATCTGTAAGAAATTGGTCTGAGAAGGTGTAGTCCATATTCCAAATGTGACAATATGAGCAACAGTTTTCTGGCAGTGTTATTCAAACGTGGTTAAGTTTCAGTGGTACTAAGTAGGGTATAATATTCCTTGAATAGGCTTTTACATCCTTTCGGGTGCAAGCCTGTAGGAGAACGTATCATCCAAATGGAGTGAAATATATAGCAGTCATCTAACGCTCTTTTTAGGTATTATAAGTAAGCATGCAATATTTGAGGTGGATACAAATTTTAAATATAGCATCTGAAATATTTTAAACTAACAAAGTGTCATTTTTTAGATAAAATATTGCTTTGAGGAGTAACTGCTGGATGCATACCTCAAACATCATTGTTAAAATAAATCCCATTGCTAAAAGGAAACAATGAAAGTCTTTGTGATCTGACTATTTTGCTTTGTATGCTTATTAAGCATTGATTTTTTTCAAAAATGACCTTTCACAAGTGTGGTTTCCAATCAACCACCAATGTTAAAAATGCTGTTAGAATTTAAATACAACTGCAAAAGCTAAGGTTTCAGAAAAATGGATTTGAAAACAAACAAATAATTTAAATAGCTTTTACAGTACAACATGATGCATGCCAACAGAACACTGCATTTTGTGCCTACCAAATAAAGGTTATCTAATTAGCTATTTAGAATACAATGACTAAATGCAATGGCCGAAAATTTTTTAGTTGTTTGTGCCTTAGAATTTTGTCATCTTCAGTTGGGGAGATAAAAAAGGGATGTCTAAGAGATAAATCTTTATGGATCGCAACTGTGCTTCGGCCATATATTTTCAGCAAGTTGCAAGCTAGTCCTCAGTCTTGAATACAGAGATGACTTCAAGTGTGCTTACTCATAGGGTAGAAGAAAAATATTCATTTGTGTACAGACCTCATATTTGAGGCTGTGGCGACATTCATCTCTACATGGAAAAATACCTGTGAAAACACTTGAGGTCAAAGCTTAATATTTTGCTCTTATGTACATTCTCTTGTTGTCATACAGGGGATTTATCCAAATAATACCCATCAGTGCAAATGACAGATACATACATCAATGAGCAGATAGACTCCAGTAGGAGTGGTCTGCTCAAATTTTGAATTTTATAAAGCACATATGATACTAGTATTCTTTTCTTCCCTTTCCAAAATTATTTCTAAACTAAAACAAAGGGATTCAGTTAATCGGAAGTCTGCTCAAACACTTGTAGAACGGGTGTTCTACGTCTTATAATCTGCTGTACATTTCAGTGCCCAGCTAATGTTAATACAAAGGGCAGAAGTTAAAGCTCCAGAATAAGCGATATCCTGATTTATAACACGGTTAACAGCTGATAGGTCTGATTATATTGCAGCTTTCTCATCTTGAATGCTCTTTCCTGTTCGTCCATCACTTATAATGAGTAATTTAAAATATCAAAAAAAGAGGTTTCTGGAGGTGAATTAAAGCTATAGGAAGATGGATCTTTGAAGGTTTGTTTTCAATAGACATTTGAAGCAAAAAGAAGTCAGAATGCTCTGTTCAGAACCTATGGAACAAATGATAACGAAAATGTGTTACCATTTTAATTATTATTGTCCATGTAACGGGGGATTTCTTGCAGCCATGTCCTTGAATAACCATTTCTTAACTAAAATGACACAATTCTGTAGCCAGTGATCCATGACTTTAAATATTTGGAAGGGCTATTGATTCACTGAACTGGAAGAAACTAAAGATGTTGAGGCATATTTTCAAAAGTAAAATTACATGTATTATAAATTATGTTTGCTAATGTATACTCGATTTAATGTTTAAATATTTTTTTTAAAAAGCTAGGTACATGTAATACACTATTCAATTTACCTGTAATAGCCTTAACTAAACATTGGTGGCATTGTTTAAATCAGCTTTGTGTAATATTACGAGAGCTACTAGCACCTATAGCACCTCCTCTTGTTCCCATGTTGTGGTTCTCTGTGTATACCTATTTCTGTTTATGGTAGTCATTCTCTCTAGGTAAATTGTCCATAAGACCAATGATTCCATCAGCAAATTATCCAGAAAATGCCGTCAGTGTGCCTGGTGACATTTGTGCCACTGGTGGTTTTGTTGCCATTTCAGTGGTCTAATTAAATTGGCAGTTTTCTCTTGTGCCCAGCATCGTTGTCTCCCTTCCTTTGGCACCTGAGCTCAGACCTTCTCCTTTTCTCTGTCCTTTTAACTGAATATCAAATGCATTATTGATTGCTCCTCTTCCACCCTCCTCACTTCCACTCCCCTCAACTCAACTTTTTTTAATCTTTTTTTTTTATTTTTTTTGATTGGCAGTATCATCCAGACAAACAGAAGGCAGATGTGCCAGCAGGAGAAGTGGAGGAGCGCGTGCAGAGGTTCATCGAAATCGATCAAGCGTGGAAAATTCTAGGGAACGAAGAGACAAAAAAAGAGTATGACCTGCAGCAGCGTGGTAGGTTCCTGCCAAGGAGTGCTGTAGTGGCAGCAGCTCTTTAAATAAGCAGGGTCTGGGAGTGGTAGTTAGATGGTATTTTAAAATGCTGTTTATTGCTGAACCAAATGTTTCTTTCGCTCTTGTCCTACTTTCAAATGCGGATCCATTATTTATAGCTTTTGCTACACATACATTAGCTAGTGAAAACATTGAATTACTTCCAACAGAACATTAGGTGGCGTTACTTCTAATAATTTGAACGAATATGAAATTTATACTAATTACAGACCTTAGCCCTTCTTATTTTATTAAGGCAGCTTCATTAAGTGTTCTTAATTTTAAGTCTTATGCTACATTTTGTTGCAGTATCTTAGATATAGGTATTAATCCATTTATACCTAATGTTTAATGTGTATGGGTTTATAAGCACTTCGGAATCATTAAGACACATTCTTTTTGGTTGTGTGTGTTATGGTAGCTTTCATAATTCATCTGTAGTCTAAACTAGTCTTTTTAAAGCGGGTTTATAAATAATATTCCAATATAACACATTAACTAGGCAGCTCTAGCATGCATTTCTTTTTATACCTCTCAGAAAATAGCTTCTTAAAACAGTGACAGGCTGTTGTGAGAAAGAAAGGGGGGAAATGTAGGTCAGGTCTGTCACACATGGGCTACCATTACATGAAGTGATAGGCTGTCTTTCTGCTCTGGCCTCAGGATAGGAGTCCCTCAGCCTTCCATTAGAACCTTCAATAAATGTATATCCACCCTACATGTTAATGGGGGGAGTCAATAATAGTGTATTGCCTGTGGGGAAAACACTCAGTCGCACTCTGCAGTAACACACTCTGGTCCAGCATTGACGTGTAGCCACCACCACTTTTGAATGTGTCTGATAAAAGCCCACTGTCTCTGCAGCTTGTTATTGAATTCTCTTCCATTGTACATTGGCACACCATCAGACCTTTCTCTCTTGTGCTGATTTTTAACTCCCCTGCCGCTGCGGATACCAGAACTTTGAGAGACAAAGGCTTAGTCATTCTGGCAGATATGCATCACTGCAGGATAAAAAGAGTGATATATAATTGTATATACCCAGTATGCATTCTCTAGTTAAATAATCTTGTATTGCAGACTTTGTGTGGGTTTTGGAAAAGAGGGTGGAGGAGTGAAAACAGAATTGTTGAATAAATATTTTAAAAGAAAGGAAAAAATTGTATCTTGTGCTAATTTGTTATGCAGTGTGTTATATTGTAGTATTAAGATCAAACTTAAATAAATTTTTCATCTCAAACTTATTTTTTTAAATGCCAGAAGAGGAATTTCTGCTACCCAGTTCTCTCATCCTATTGTACTCCTAGCATTGTAGCATCAGCTATGTCTTCTATTTTCACAAATTGTCCATGCACAGGAAAAAAGAAACATTAGAGATTAAGTTAGAAGTCTTTTGTGAGTTTTACCTAAAGCTTAAATATAGACCATGGAGTTGCATTTCACTTGGGTCAGGTTAATCCACAAAAGTAGAGAGCTACATCAAGATTTAATAAGCTACTTTGTTTTCCCATGAAATTCAAGGACATCGTTATAAATTATTTTTGACAAAATTTATTCTACAGTATTTCAAAGGTTATCTATATTTCCTGAGATTCTTTTGCATCCAGATGAGTTCTTCTAAAAGTAATCTCAAGATTCTGTAAAAAAGACTTAGTAAATAAAGAAAACAAATTGTACGTTTATTTACACGGGTATTTGGTAACGGTACGGTAACGGGATGGATACGTTTTACTAGAGAGGGTGCCATTCACAGAGGGCCTGCCGTTTCAGACTAAGCCACATGTAACATACATGTTGCAGTGTTGCTGCCTTCTTTGCAGCTTGTTCCCTGGCAGCAAAATGGTGGTGAAATAAATTCTAGTTCTTTGAATGCCCGTCAAGCTGCTTCTGAAGTCATGATTCTAGACAAATTCGTAGACGCTGCTGTAAACACTCAGAAAAACAAAGGAGTTGAGACAGCAGCCAAGGGGAATAGTGATGGGAGACATAATAGAGCAAGTTAGTAAGACCGCAAGGCTTAGGAAGCAGAACCTGAAGGATGCCAGTGTGCGTGTGTGCGTGGCTGCCAGCCAGCAGGAAGTCCTGTGCTCAGTCTTTTTCCCATTTCACAGATTGTTTATTTATGTGTACCTTCTTGTTTTATACTAACTAAATATTAATTGCTTGGCTCAGAAATTCAGCTGCTAGAGAAGTTCTAAGAAGCTGAAATTCTGTGGGGCTCTGTGGTTTTAATTGTGGTTTGGGTTTTTTTTGATCAACTTGTTGAGAATAACAAGCGCATGTGCTTTCGTATCTTAATACTGCTTCTCTCTGAAGGTATCACACTGATCTACTAATTTTTTTTGTGTCTTCAGGCCATAGTATTAAAGAGGAAGGGACAAACCTCAAACTCTTTAGATGTTTGGCTTAAATACTTATCCAAGCCTCTCTGGTCTGGAAATCTTACAAGAACTGGTTTTTTGCATGTTTTGTGAAAATTTTTCCAATTCATTGTTTTGGCATTTCATTAATGACATAAGAATACCTTTTTATAATGGTGAATCTTTTGCTTCCAATCCCTGTGAAAATTTTGGGGGATGGAAAAAAAGCTGCATAACAATTAGGCTATTAAGAATTGACTTTGTTTTCCTCAACAGATTTTCTTCTTAGAGATTTTTCCATTCTTTGTTCACTATCCCGTTTAGAAAAGATGAATATGCAGTTAAAATCAAGTTTGACAGTAGTAATTGCCAAAAGTTTTTCAGTGAGTTTAGCTTGGAAAAAAACTGTTTTATGGTTTTCTTATTAGAAGTCATCTGAACCCTGAAAGCTGGTGCTTTTGTGCCACAGTTTGAAAGAATAAAAAACTTTCCACAGAATCAGAGAGTCATGTAGGTTGGAAGGGACCTTCATAGGTCATCTAGATCAATCTTCTACTCAAAGCAAGTCTACGTAGGTCAGTTGCTCAGACCTTCTCCAACCTAGTTTTTAATATCTCCAAGGATGGAGATTCCAGAGCTGCTCTGGGCAGCCTGTTGCAGTGTTTGAACACCCTCATAGTAGAAAAACCAAAACAAACAACGCAAAAAAAACAAACCAAAATCAACAAGGACAAGTGTAAGGCCTTGCACCTGGGAAAACATAATCCAAGAGTGTAGTGCAGGCTGGGATCTACCTGGCTGTGGAAGGGGACGTGGTGGTCCTGATGGACAACAAGCTCAGTGTGAGTGAACAGTGTGCTGCTGTGGCAAAGAAAGCCAACAGGATGCTGGGTTGCATCAACAAGGGCATCATCCGCAGAGATAAAGTCATTATTTTCCCACTCAGCACTTGGCAGGCCATACCTGGAATACTGCGTTCAGTTTTGGCCCCCACTATGCAAAAAAAGAGGGTCCAGAGAAGGGCCACAAAGATGATCCAAGGACTGGGAATCCTTGCCGTATGAGGAAAGGCTGAGAGAATCAGTGCTGGGCCATCTTGTCTAGACCATGCTTTTTCCAAGAAAGGTTGGACCAAATGATTCTTGAGGTTTCTTCCAACCCGGTATTCTATGATTCAAAACATGTGTTCCTCCTATCAAGTCAGATATGAGGACTCTTTCTGAAAGTTGTGTCTTTCACTTCTCATCTTTCCAGTGTGCACCTCTGAGAAGTCTTCTCTACACACTCCTATTAGGTAGTTGTAGACAATGAGATGCTTGTGTTCTTTTGGCTTCTCCTTGTGTGACGTTTGTGCCAACCCGTGACCATGCTGGCAGTCCTCTGGACTTGCTCCTGTATGTCAGGACTTTGCACTGGGGAGTCCATAACTGGACATGGGATTCAGATGCAATCTTGTTAAGTGCTGAGTAAGAGGAAAGAAAACATCACTTCCTTGACCTGTGGTTACACTCTGGCTAATACAGGCCACTATGGCGTTGGCCTTTGCCACAAGAGTGCCCTGCTGACTGGTGTTGAACTTGTCCACCAGGACCATCAGGTCCTTTTCTGAAAAAACTACTTTCCAGCCAGTTGTCTCCCAGCCTGGACTGTTGTATTAGGTTATTCCATCCCAAATGCAGGACTTAATCCTTGTTGAACCTTTTGATGTCCCTGTCAGCCCATTTCTGTATCCTATCAAGGGCCTTTTCAATAGCAGCCCTGCAACTTTTGTGGACTTTTGATGATATATTTTGATGGTACATTTAAACACACAGGAACTTTGTATCTAAACAATTGTATAATTAAGGTAATTAATTTTACTATTTAAGTTTACATTTTAATTATTAATGATTGGTTAACTTTCTGTTACAATTCTGGTCACAATTAAAAATAAATAATTAAACTGATTACTTTGATTAATTTCTGACTAATAGCAGATAATGCAAAGCTAGTAATGGGATTGACCCTAAACCCCATTGCTTTGTATATGTTTTTGGGGCAGAGGGTGGGAAAATTTAAGAATCTCAAGTTTTTTCCGTGTAAGGCTCCAGTGAGGTTCTATCCAGAATAATGTTTTTATGTGATGGACACAGGTGTCCATAAAGCAGAAGGGTTGATAGGGTGGGGAATGTAATCAACAGTAGGAGTTTTCACATCTCAGCACATACCTCCTTTCAATTTTCAATTTTTAAATTACATTTTTAGAAAAATATTGCAGATGCAATTTTCATACATGAAATACATATTCCAGCATCATTTTCTTTGTTCTTGCTTCATTTCTGAGACATAAGGAATTGCCAGTGTTCCAGCTTCTGCCATTTGTCTCTTTGAACAATGCTGGTTCCATCCTCTCTGTACCTTTCCTTTAGGCAGTGGGGCACAACAAAAATCTTTCCTTAGCCTCAGGTAACTCATTTTAAAATATCTGGTCTCTAATTCAGCTCCCACTGACAAACCAACCTCTTTAAAACCTGAAAAATCTTTGAGGATGTGTCCTCGCTCTCAGTTAAGATTCTACTCCAGGTTTAGAAAGGGAGTCTTATAGAGGTGTGGTCATAAATTAGAAAAATGTAAACCAAATAGAAGGTAGCTCCTCCCACCCTTGCCCCTTCCCCATTCCTCTCCCAGTACAGTGGACTGAAAAAACTGGTTTGGAGACGGTCACTTTCCCATTAATCCAGCATTCCCTCCCGCTCCAGCAACAGAGTGATGATTCCGTGTTAGACATCAAGACATCTTACATAATTTGGTAAATAGGATGCCAGAAGAATGACCTTACACATCCACTACAAGAATAAGCAGTAGTAGCGAGACGAAAGCCTGCAAAAATGCTTTTAATGGGCAGCAGAAATGTCAAGGTGTTCAGTTGCCTACCTTATTATAAGAAAGGAAGAAAATTAATGCAGCATATTCTAGTTGTTCCTTGTTAAAAAAATTCCTTCTTAAAAATATACTTTCCGACTGAAATAAAGCTTTTAAGATGGCTGTTAACTTGGGCTTTTCAGTGTGCCAGGTTGTACTCTTTAAGTGACAGAAGCGCATGTTCCTTCTCCAGCCATGGATTTTATGGCTGTAGAGCCTCAGCTACTGCTGGAACACAAGCCTTTTAGCACAGCCCTTTGGAGTCAAGTCTAATCTGCGTTGGCTACAAGCTAAGCAGTATTCTTTTGTGGTTTTTTAACAAATACAGCTTTTTGTTATGAAAATTCTTAGCACATGACTTTTTAAAATTTCAAATTAAAGTAAGCGTGGTTATTTTAAATTAGTGCAAGAGAATGAAGCTTAAGTAATTATTTAAAAACTAAACAGCCCATTAGGAGTAATTAACTTGTGAAAACATTGACGTTTTGAGTACTGTGATGATTTTGATACTGAGTAGATGCTATGAGTAGTATTTCGTTGACAATATTTATTTTTAACTTTTTAAAATTATGTGTTTGGTTCAAAAAAAATCAACCCTAAGAATATATGAGTGATAAAGAGCTAGAAAAATCTTTAAAGTATTATGACTATTTTTACTATTACCATAAACTGTTAAAAGGGTTAAATTTCCATTTACTGCTTGCAACCCTTTTCCTAAAACTCAGCCTTAAATAGCCCAAGAAATATTTATTGTATCCTCAAGTGAAACTTAAATACCTTTCCTCTTTTACAACTTCTGAATGACCCAGCAAGGGCTCTAGTAAAGCTTTACTGAACCAAGCTGCTAATAGTTATTTAATGTTGTTCTGTAGCCTGAAAGAATCTCAGTAGATTTTTCCTTTTAATCTCTTTGAATTGCAGGCTCATAAACCTCTCTGATGAGCCTGCCAGTGTTTTCTTAGATCCTGCAGTTGAGACAATGGAGCTGCGGAATCCTTTCACCTCTTGTTGTCAGACAAATCCGATAGATGGCAAAGCCAGGCAGGCTGTGCTTCTTGGGAATTAAAATTTGGTTTTGAAGTTATGGTAGATGATCGGGTCTTCACAGTTTTCCCGACGTGTTGAGGAATGTACAGCTCGGTACGCAGAGTTCTACAGCTTGAGCAGCCACCACACGTAAGTAAGCCTGCCCCAGAAGTCTGGAACAATACCAGTCTTAACCTCCTCCTCCGGCAAGGGAGGGAAAATCAGACACGGGTTTACTTCAGAGAAGCACTAACGAGGGAGTCGTGGCTATAATAATAATGACGTAGATGAAATAAGGACAAGCACAAGAAATTAATATTAGAGTCACTAACACGCTCTGTGTTGGCCATTAGGCTTGTAGTTCTGCTTGTAACCTCCCCAAGCTCGTACTGGGCTTTGCCTCTGGTTTTAAGTGGTTAAACCAGTTTCTTCTCTCTTAAGGTATATTATATTGGGTAGCGCATTTAATAGGAAAACTAAAATTTAAAAAAGGCTTTTTCAGCTCCAGAAAATAAGTTTTTCCTTCTTGAACCAGATAAGCAAGTAAATGCAGCATACAAAAGTGATTAAAAAGAGAGGTTACTGGATTATGTGCTGTTTGCAGACTTACTCAAGTCAAGTACTAATTGAAAATTTACATCTTTGGAGATAACCAGCAAGACTTTCAGATTTGAGCATCAGATTAGGAATAATGATCTCTGTTCAGGCTGGGAACTGTATGAGTGATTAATTTTGCCTGTTGATTATTTTTTTTTAAATTGTTATTTATTTTTAAAATGACAGTTGCGGTACTGAGTTAGAAAAGCTTGGTTGAAATTCTGTTTCCTGGGCTTCGTATGTTTGGAATAGAAGAGAAGGTAGACTTTTCTTCAGCCATCACCTTTGTGACTTCGTGAGTCACTTTACTTCAGGAAGCGTGGTAACCTCCGGAATTTGCATCTCGCCAGTTCTTTTCATGGTGGCACATGGTCCATCTGCCCTTTTTGTGTGTTTTCTACCAGCAAGACGTGACCCAGACCCCCACCCCCAATCCTGCAAAACTTGCTCTGAGTTAAACCCCGCTTTGTGAATTCAAACTAGGAAAGCCTGTTTCTTTTAACTCATTTTTCGCTACCTATAAATGAAACTTAGGAAAATCTGTTCTTCCTACAACCCAAGAGACTGTTTTCCTTTGTGAATTTTTCTTCCAAGTATTAAAATGAAACAGGTGAAATAGGAAGCACTTGCCTTTTTCACACTGTTCCCACAGTTATAATATTGTAGTCTTCCACCACAGTGGAGAGAAGAACCTGAAGGTAGGTAGGTAGGTAGCTGGACAGATTTCATTTTGATCTCTGCTTTTTTTTCTTTCTCAAGAAAGAGAAGGAGGAATCTTTACACACGACGCCTGCTGGAGGAGAGGCCTCTCTGGCTGCTCTTGTGGGTGTTCTCAGGACACTCTCTGTTCCCATTCTCATGTTTTGTAGCTGGAAGGCTGTACCAGTGTAACCCCAAGTAACACTGGAGTTATTTGGCAGGAGTTAAGACCATCTTCCCTTTCATTTTATTTTGGAAATTTCATGCAGTTAGCTAATGTTCCCAGCAGGTGTTAAAAAAAATGGTACTACTTTTCATAACTAAAACATTACCCATAGGTGTTGTTTATGTAATTGAGAGTGTGCACAACAAAGAGAATGACTGATTGACAGGTGTATCTTCCAGTTGTCTTTCATCTTTACACTCTTGCTGATTATTTTTTTTTCCCCTTTCTTTGACAGCAGTAAAGCATTAAGTGTGAGTGGGTTAATTTTCTTTTAATTCTGACCTTTTCATTACAGAATAGGTGTTCAGCAAAGGTAACATCAAAGAGGCTGTATTGATTCTGTCATTATTTCCAGTGTGTCTGATTTGTTTTAATCTCCTTCATTAAAACTAATTTAGATGAAGATCATTCTCAAGGATATAGAATGTACCTCTCTGTTAAAATTAGAATAGTCATTTAGTTGCAAAATAAAGATTGGGACATAATATTTGGTTGGTTTGGGTTTTTTTTTAAACTGGCCTTAAATGTTCAATTTAAAAACCCAAAATGTAAGTATTAACTCTTCTCTTTTTTTCTTAATTATACATAAGGATAGTTAAAATACAAGGGGTTCATTTTGTGACTGGTATGTTACATTAATACTTATATCTATGATATAACTTTTAAAACTGATAAGAGCTATGAAAGGGAAAGAATTTTAAAAAAATAATAAAAAAACCCAAAAGAGCCACAGAAAACCAAAACAAATTGGTTAGATTTTATAGTTAATCTAGATAATTAACTACAGAGAGAGCTGTGATTAGCTATCGCTAGGACTATACTTTCATAGTAGCCTTAAATTTCTTTGCAACAACTTACACTTCTGTGTCCTAAGTTAGGAAGCTTACTTGGGAATAGTTTGCTTTACGCAGTTAGTGTGTGAAATCAACCAATAGAATATTGATGTGTGTCTGTTCTGAGCCACTACTTCACTGTTCAAACCCAGCTTTTGAAGAGTAAGGTGGTTGCAATCAGAGGAGCGATGTTTGGCGATAAAGAGGGAAATACTCCATTATCTGATCAGCTAAAGGTTGGAGTTGTGCAGTTTTTCTGGGGTGGTGGTGGAGGAGGTAGCTGTGAAGTCCCTTGTTTCTACTTCTCAGTCCAGAGCAAAGAGCAGTTACGTAGAAGCAGCTGGGAACCATTTAGAAAACCTCACAATCTAATGATTAGGTAGGGAAATCTCTTGGGAATTAAAAAAAACATAATATAATCTGGGTCTCTGACTTTTCTGCAAGTGCTTAGTAAGTAGTTCTGGAAGAAGAAATTCTTTCAGTGCCAGCTTACTTTTCACAGGAAGCTGTAGACAACTGTATGCTCTAGAAAGCTTGATGTTATTCGACTATAAAAGTTGTTTAAAAATTCACCAAGAGAAGGAACACCTACTCTCTCGATAACAACCTGATTTAAACCTTAAATAAGCACTAAGCTCCCAAGTCTTGCCAAATCTAAGGCATTTCTGTGTATGTGCTAAAGATCAGCCTTCAGGCATTTCTGGTTCTTTAAAACAGCATTTGGGGGGTTGGAGCTTCCAGGTGTCAGGCAGCAGCTGGAAGCTTTTGTGTAATAAGTTGTAAGGGGTTATGTCCTTTTATTTTTTTCCTTTTTATATTACCTTTTACGGCTTCACTTGTCACTCTGTTGGCAAAATCTTACATTGTCAGGATAAAGAACTTGGTGTGAACTTTGTACATCAAATACGAGTGCGCTATTGCACAGTTCGCGTTTGATAATTTCAGTTGTATTGAACACTTACTTTTCATTTCATGCTGCACTTGATGCTGGAAGAACCTAGGGGATCAAATGGCAGGAGATCTCACGGGTGCAGGCCAGAACTGACCACCTCTGTGTGCTGAGAGACTCGTTGCCATAAAGGACGAGTTGTAGTCTTCCCCTGAAAGTGTTTTTCATTGCTCTACTGTTAGGAGTATCTTTTTGCAGGAATCTCGGTGGTCTTCTCGCACACAACCCTAACGTTTGCTTGGTGCTTATTGGGAGGGAGTTATTTGGCGTCTCCTTTCTGCGGGAGAATGGGTTGCCTAAGAGATATTGTGGGGTCTCCATCTGTGGAGAGGTTTAAAATCTGTCCTGGGTAGCCTGCTGCAGCTGACCCTGCTTGTGCAGGAGGGTTTGATTAGGTGATCTTGAGAGGGTCCCTTCTGACCTCAACCATTCTGTGATTTTGTGAACAGCACAGCTAAGCTGACAATTTCAGCGTGTGGAAGTGTAGTTACAGCCAGGCTTTTAGAAGGTATTTATATCAAAACAAAAGTTTGCCCCTAATGCGCAAAACTACTGGTTTCAGTAGTGTCTTAATTTCAGTAATACATCTTCACCATTTACCTCTCCTGGCTACAGTAGGACATCTTCCAGTTTATGCAGAGATACAGAAACTAAAATTTTAGAGAACTGCATTTTTAACTGATGAGGTGGTGTAGGTATGACTGTAGTGGGGACCAGACTAACTGCTAGGCATATAAAACTATTAATTTATCAGGAAGAAATAAGGACCTCTACGTTACCAGGGTTGAACATCTGTCATGTTTTCTTTATAGAAAATAATCTGACAAAAGAATGGCCACTACATGCACAAATATATCTTGAGGATATGTCCTGGAATGAAGGTATGAGTGCCCTACTGCTTGTTCCCAGAGCCTTTCATTGTCACTGCAAATGTTTTCTATTTTTTCTGTCTCTGATACCATTATGTACGTCTTATGTCATTATGTTGTCTTAGTGTAAGTTCTTACTTTTTTATATTTGCCTCAGATGTAGCTGTTCTGTTCTCTGTAATTACCTGAATTGGAATTTAACTTTCTGTGATGCTTATTTTGCATTCCTTCTTCATCTCTTCTCGCCCCACCTCCTCGCTCCAGCTTGTAGTACCACTTCTCATCTCACTCTCTCCTGGTCGTGTAATTGAGTGTTTAGATTTCTAGATTCTTCCCTAATATTACGTGCATCTTTTTGCTCTTTCTCTGATGGTAGAATGCAAGTGTTTTCCTACAGACTTTTTTTTCATTTAACTGTGTTATTTCCCTCCGTTATATTACTCTAGCTTTTATCATTTACCTGCTTTTTGAATGAATGGCTGATTTTTTTACCATTTTTTGAGGGAGGAAATCCTATCTGCTTTCCTTTCTTCTGTTTTATTTTTATTTCCTGCGTTAATTTCTTTTGCAACCATCTTCAGTCTGCCAGATGTATGACTAACACCCCTCAGTTTCTTCTTTTAATATTTGTCTGTTTCACTGATGTGCACCTTTTTATTATTTGCCTTTTTTAAAGAGACTACACTGACCCTGGCTGCTTGGCGTAAGAATGCCTCACAATCACAGAAACGTTTTAAGAGTATCGTTATTTTTTGGGCAACAAATGGTAGCACAGGTACTGACATTTACAGTCCAGCAGCGGGAGGTCATTTGTTATTAAAAACAGCTTTGTGAAGAAAATCCAGAATAAATTCTTGATTCTTCTCAAGCACTAAAGGCTTTTTTGTTTTCTTTTTTGGCAGATGAACAATGTTATACTCTTTCGTGTCGATGTGGTGGGAATTACACTGTCTTCAAGAGTGAAACCAAAGACGTATCTTTGGTTTGTTGTGACACGTGTTCACTTGTCGTCGAGATCCTTCAATGATTGTTTCAATCAAGCACATTAAGAGTTACAAACTTAAAAAGACTGGACAAACAGGGGACAGCAACTGCTGAAGAAATCTATGTTAAAGAAAAGGGGGCACTACAAGAACAAGTTCAGTCAGGCTTAAGAACGGAAATGTGCCCATTTGCTAACATAGCTCTGCAGACATGAGGCTTGGTTTTTTTCCTTCCGCAGCTAAAGAGCTCGTTATTAAAAACCTCCACAACAGAACACTAAGTTCTGTACAACTGGAATACATCTCATGAGCTAAATGACATTTCTTTCCCAGCAAACACGGAGTAGCTTCTTTCAATCTCTGTCTATATCAACTATACCTTGAGCTTTACCTCTTAGGTAAAATCCTTTTAACAGCTCAGATGACAAAATTTAATCAGGAGGCATATACGTGAAAATGCTTTGAAGATAACGAAGAGCAAGGTGCCTTAATGGGACATAGGAACATTTTCAATTTCTGTGCTAAATATTTAACTTCATTAAATCCTTACAAGGACTTGGGCCTTGGAAAGAGGTGGCAGAGACTTGCAGATCTCACAGGCTCGTTGTTTCGGTCCAAAGTAGCAGGTGACTGTAACAGTGCATCTATGTTAACTTTTCAGCTTGAAGAGTCAATTTCGAATTGACTCTCTCCATCACCTGAATAAACACAGTCTTCATTCCTCAGATGAAAAGTAACGGGGAAGCTGTGCTCTGGGCCCTACTGGGCGTACCATCCACCGGGCCAAACTGGAGCCAGTTTAAGGAAAACCTTACAAACCACATATAAGTGACCAGCAGATTCGGAACCCCACTGTTGCTGTTCTCAGTTCCAATCTTAGCATGCCACGATACTTGCTAAAGAAGGCATAGCCTATGTGTGGCTCTGGATGCGTGACAATATAATAGTGCATTGTGCCTTTTTCATCCCTTGTTAACAGTCACTGCTAACCTTGGCTTGCAGTAATAACCCAAACCTTCTGATAAATCCAAGCACTTAGTGCAAATAGCCAGAGGAAACAGAGTAAGAGCCATATAATTTGTGTTAATGACAGCAGTATGTATCATTCCCACTTTCAAGTTAGATGTAATCTCAGAAAGAGACATCTTTGTCAAGTAATACTTGTGTTTATTCTAAACAAAAATAGTTTCATTGATTTTAGTAGAAAATACTATGAAAGCTGGCCATAGTCACTTAAATCTTTTAATCATCAAGAAATCTATGGCCATTGGGGCTTGCACGTAGAAATCCGAAGTCATTCAGAGGCCATATCTGTAAAATAAAATACAGTTACAAGAGATTTTAATCACAACTCAAAGTTCAGTATTTTAATTTGTTATAAACTGCATAATTTTTTAGCTCTTTGGTTGACAGGATATATGAACTTTTCTCACCTGTGTGTTTGTTTTACCAGGAGTAGTAAATACTATATATCAGGAGGAATCATCATTCCATAGAGGCTGAAGACAACACTAATTTATGCACAGCATGCTTTGCTAGGGAGAGCCTCACAAATTATGGGGGGGAAGGGGGTGTCCAGACTTGGAAAGAAGTAATTCCTAGAAAATATATTTTAAATTCAAAGTTTTCCAGCTTGTAAACCTATTAAGAACTTAAAAGACAAAGCATATATTTTTGATCCATCTAGGAGAAGAAAGAATACCAGGAACATTATCTCCCAGTGCAAGTAGTTCTGTGAGATGAGCATTTGTATTTCCAAGATGGACATTTGAACTGCAAACACCAAACATTGGAAAAAATGTCCACAGGCTCATAGGTAAGCTCATACCATGCAAATAGGTATAAGGGGGTGGAGCACCTGCCACCATTGGGACTCTCAACCAAGGGGCTCCTCTGAGAAGGGGACTACCATGTAGAAAAAGAAGGAGCACAAATCACAACCAAGTACAAGCACAAGTGTCAGAGACAATGTTCACCAGTAAGAAAAAACTTTCTCCCCAGAAATTAGCTGCTCATACTGCTGAATGATCCCAGGAGTACTCTCCTCTGAACATTCACTAATTACATGTAGGCTGGTCTTAGAATGCAAAAAAAAGTTACAGGGAATCAAGGACATTCTTTTACGCTTTGTCCTTTGTCTCCCTTGACTGCCTGTGTCTCTTCACAACATGTTATTTCAAGGACGGCACAAGGGGATCAGCAGGAAGAAGGGAGTGAGATGATGTTGAAGAAGAAATGCCCTTTGTGGCTCTCATCCCATAAAAATCTCACAGTCTCTGCTCAAGATGAAGTGACCTAAACAGAGGAAGATGATGCACTACCTTGTTCCCAAAGCATCTGTCAGTATGATTTTATCTTGCTCATTTTTCCTAAGAATTTGATCTTAAGGAAAGCATGCAGTCACCTTCCAGGAACAGCAGCTTACTCTTGAACTGAATTCATGGAACAGCCACAGCACAGAAGGAGCTTTTGCTGCTTTCTGCGTGGAGTGAAAAAGCAATTTTCTGAGGAAGCACAGTGCCAAGGTTCAGTATTTGAAACCCCATGACTTCTCCCCAGCACTAAAGAGGCAGAGGCAGTGCACTGCTAGATGCTCCCTAGACTTGCCTCTCCCAGGCCCCTTGCGGCTCTGTGCTAAGTTGCCATCAGCTGGACCGTGCCTGGGCCCTCTGGAAGACAGAAGGATGAGTCATTCCCAGGACCTCAAGTTCTGAGGATGTGAAAAAAAGCATAAAGCCCTCTTGTGCAAGTATCTTAGGAAATACATGTCTTTCTTGGCATGTGCAGTTAGGGAAGAGCATGAGGAACATCTGCTGATATACAGAAATAATGTGCATATTAGCCAGTGAGCTATTTAAAGGTCCGCACAAATACACAGTGATACGAACCAATAGCAGAAGGGTGTTTGTGATCTTGGTTCGAAGCAAAGCTACTGCATTCAAGGCTCTCCAGAGGGCCTGTGCTGGCTGCAGGCTGGGTGTCAAGTCTTTGGCCTTGAAGGCAAACAGGAGTAAAAGGGAATAGGAGTATCCCATATTATAAACCTAAGCTGATCTGAGTAAAGGCCCGGAGAAGGAAGCATCTTAGGCCATTCACTACGGCACAAATCTCTTTTCAGGCAACTCAAATCACACCTATTGCAACTTGACTTTCTTTCAGTGAAAGTAATCAAATTTGTTTTAAATATTGTTTGGACAATTTAGTTTCAGTTTCATCACAGTAATCTTAGAGGTAAGAGTTAGAATGAAAATGATGTTTTATCCAGTCTGTGTGCGGGAGAGAATGTGAGAAACAATATTCATGGTTGGAAAGAAGATGGAACAAGCCTTCTCTGTGAAACAAAGACATGCCACGGTGTGTAGTAATTCCCAAGTCTTTTAGAGTTATGACAGAAGTTGACCGTGACTTGTTGGTTCAAACTGGCTAGTCCAATTAGCAGCTATTTCCCCTTGCCCTCTTTGGTTTGGCCTACATAGATTTGATCTGATGGATGGGGGATAAATGGGGCTAACTAGCTCTTTTGAAGATAGACTACAGGTCTATTTTTGGCATGGAGCCTAAGTCCAGGGAATGCACGGGATATCCTGCCTAGGACAGGATGAAGCATGAGTTCTGTCAAAGTGGGACTCCAGGCTTTTACTGAATTTTCAGCTACTTTGATTTCAGTGGCCTTTTTATGGAATGAACTTGTCTTTCAGAGTGGCAGTTGATATGCTGGCAGGGAGGAAAAGGGGCAAATATAATTAAGTATCATTTCTGTATTAAGGTTAAAAACTGGTGCACCAACATTGATTGAGAATCTGAAGTCATAACTTCACAGATAAGCTACAGAGAGAATTAACATTTATGTTTTGCCTAGAATAAGTTGCCTAAACAAATTGGTACAAGCTCTCTCCTGTTGAAATCCATTGCTTCCAATTAGATTATTTTGCATCTACTGCTAAAAATGTAACTTGGCATTCAAAGGCACTGCTACATCTGCTTCTCCACAATCCCCTTTAAGCTTCCATCTCAAGGCAGTAAAAGATTTTTCATGAGAAAGAAGCCAAACCTCTACTAGACCACATTAAAAAGCATATATAGGCTTCTTGGCCAGCAATCTACTAATTAGGTACCACCATGCAGACTAGCTGTATTCTGCTGCCTTTCACTGTAACATTCAATAGCAACATACAATAGCAAGATCACTGCATTCTAATGTGAATTACCATAAACAACCCAAACTATAAACACTCATTTGAAGAATAAACTCATTTTTGCTTTTGTTAGGCACCATATACTTAAATCTCATTAAAATGTTAATAATCACTACCCTATGCACCATCGTAAAACAACTGCTATAAAATTTAGTTAAATCATTATTTTGATTAAGTATCAAGTGATTGCATACTGTCTTTTTAAACAGACAATATTCTGGAGTCCTAAAGTACTACTTCAGTATGTAATGTCTGTGTGTAAGTTCTATTCATTTTACAGAGTTTACTGCTTGCCAAATTTAGGGTTCAGTCCTGTCAGTCACTTCATTAAAGTCCCTGAAACATCTTTCTTGTTGTGGTACAAGCAGGACACAAATTTATTGCTGTGGAGAGACACTGGGAATAATTATGGCTGTCCACATACATAGGCTCTTAACATATACATTCTTTGCTAACAGTGCCCTTAAAGTAGTAAACAGCAGTTTTTCTATATTAGTACATCAGTTGGTGAAATATTTTTTTTCAGTTGAATTATTAATGCCACATTCTTATTAAGAGGCCTGTCAGCATATTGGCATCATTTTGTTTTAGCAGTTAATAATCCAAGCTAAAACTTGGGTCATAAAAATAGCCCTATTTAGAATCATCATTTTTTCCTCTGGTGTACATGTCGAGGCAAACAATACAGGGAAGGAACGGAGAGCACTCAATAAACACTGGGGAAGAACTCGCAGCAAC